>KK100076.1:110249-134777 GCA_000611695.1 Rhizomucor miehei CAU432
TATATATATGTATATAGGTTATCCAACGGGCAACGAAAAGGGTACCTATTTGGCCCTTGAAATTAGCGGCGTGGATATATATGTCTGCCAAGTAAAGCTTAAAGGCGAAGGAGGCAAATTGGCGATTAACCAGTACCAATACGAAATCCCGGACGATCTGACTGCGGGCGAGGACTTTGGTGTCTTGATCGACTATGTGGCCGACTGCGTATCCGATTTTCAGGGTCGAGTATCATCCGGGCACCAACAGGAGCAAACAACCGTGATGGCTATCAGTATGGGATTAGCGGTACGCCAGACAGGATTGGATCGTGGCACTATCATTGCATTGGAACATGGTTTCGAGTTTCCAAATGTCATTGGATGCGACGTAGTTGATCTTTTTCACAGGCATTTCCATGCCAAGGGACTCAATGTCCGCATTGTCGCTATTGCCAACGGTAAGATTTTTTCCGCCTGGGATGGTGTGACCATTGGGGTGTGAGTGTAGGGGTTGAGGCAGGAGAGGAGGTGGGGGGAAGATTACACGCAGATGTTCTGTGTGTATATGTGTATATGTCTGTATGTGTGTGCGTGTGATGATGCTAATCAAATGATCCTCCTTCCTTACCTCTCTCTCTCTCTCTCTCTCTACCTCACAGATGCGGTTTGCACCCTGTTGGCGCATGCATATCAGCATCCTGCTACACGCATAGGTATCGTGCATAGTACGGGCACCAACTGCGCATATTACGACAAAGTATCCAACATGAGCAAATTTCTTGCACAACATCACAACGAGGTCGGCCCCGGCGAAACGGACATGATTATTAACACAGAGTGGTGCAATTTCGGATCAAGGCACCTGCCACAAACTAGATTTGACCATCTCGTCGACTGTGAAAGCAACAATCGCGGCATCCATATTTTCGAGAAAATGACAACGGGCATGTACCTTGGAGAGATTGTGCGACAAATCCTGGTGTATCTCATAGATCGCCAAGTTCTCTCGTTCCAAATTGACGACGAGGAGTGCTTACTGCGTGCACCGTACCATTTCGATACGAGCTACATGTATGTCTGCGAAGCGGATGATGATTGGGACTATCTCGAGGACACGCGGGTTGTGCTCGAGGAGATGTGCAAAGTAGGCGAAACCACGATCGCAGACCGCGAGATTGTAAAGAAAACATGTGAATTGGTGGGACAAAGAGCAGCCACTTTGCTTGGGGCAAGTATTGCCAGCGTCGTCGAGTATATGATGGAATATGGAATTGGTGTCGATCAGCGCAACGATGGATTCGCTATCGGTAAGAAGTTATCTACAATCTTTAAAGGAGTTCACTTGTCCTTGTTCTCTTACATCTCCTGATTGTTTAATAGCTATCAGCGGTGAAGTATACAAAGATTACCCATCTTTCCATCCTCGCGTGTGCGAGACACTGAAAGCACTTATTCCAGAAGAAGTTTCCGCTAAATTATCCGTCGGCATAGTAAAACACTCTCGCATTGTTGGCGCTGCCATCGTGGCCATGATGGCTGAAAAGATGGACCAGCAGGATGTCGAAATGATGTAATGCACACTGCCCTATTTTGTACCGCATACCGTCTCTTTCTTCTTCTTTTTATATTCCCTTTTGTTATTTCTCCTTCTCGCAATGTCTTTTCCTTTCGATCTCCAAAAACAAGAGGTATAAAAATAACAAACAAACAGACAAACAATAACGTCCTTGTTGCGCGGAAAAATATCAAATCTTTTGGAGTTGTTGTTCATCGTCGCCAATGATCATTTTTATTTTTTCAAGCGGGTTGCATGAAATTTACTACATGAAAAAAAGAAAACACTTTTAAGTAAAATTATCGTCAGCCATATTGAAATATCCTTCTTACCTGTTCCATGGGCTGAGCCTTCTTGGAACGGTCCTTGCGGTCAAGGATGGCCTGACGGCTCTTGTCAATCTTGAGCTTGGTAATGACAACGTTGGAGGGGTGGATGCCAATGGGAACAGTGGCGCCTTTAAAAACAGAAGTGAGTGGACCTGTCTGTTAACAACATACTGGGAACATTAATTTAACTTACCGTTAACCTTTTCACGGTTGACACGCTCAATGTGGATAACCCACTTCTTACGGTAGACCTGGACAACCTTGCCCTCACGGCCCTTCAAAGAACCGCGGACGACCAAGACTTCGTCGTCTTTGCGGATGGGAATGGAACGAGTCTGTTGTTCGTCGTCATTGAGGAATCAGCCGTTCTGCATTCGAATTCGACTCTATTTATTCCAAAAGACCTACGTTGTACTTTTCACGAAGTTCCTTGGACAAGGGCGAGCTCATGATCTTGCGGCGAATGTGCGAAGGAGCCGCAAAATGAGCCTTGCGGCACTTGCGACGGGATGAGCTGACGTCTAGAATGGAACAATGCGAAATGTGATGTTACTATGTTGCTGATAACCCGATGGGACCCCATCCATTCCCGTCTATCTTTGTCATCGATCCGTTGCAAAATAAATCCATCCTGCATCGCACCGACCATATATTCATCCTTTTGGCATGCATAAGATTATTAGTACTCACCAGCACTGAACTTCATTGTGTTCGGAAGGAAGGAGGGAACGCTTCTGTCCTGGACCACTTTAGACTTCGTCACTCCTGCCCGCTGTCCCGGCGAAGCACCACCACAATCTTAAAACTCCGGCCACAGATTATCACCAGCGCTCTCCTCCTCCTCCTCTGCTTTCCCTTCTCCAAACTTTTTCCCCCACCCAATGTTCCCACAAAAGCAGCAGACAGCTTTCAAATTCGTCATTAAGTCGAAAATAGATGATTCCTCAAACGATGTTTCGACGACGCAAGATAGATCATCTCCACCACGACCTCAACAGTCTTCTACACCGCCTCCACCACCACCGGCAGAACCTGCACCGTCGAATAGCGTAGAAAACGAACGCAAACGCAAACGTTCAGAAAAGGACACTGTACCTCTTGCGTCCAAAAAGGTAACACTCCACTCGTCATCAAATGAGGAACCCTGTTTTCTGAGATCTTTGCAGATTCACAGCCAGTTGGAGAAATGGAACAAAAAGAAAGCAGAGCTGAAAGACCCTTCTTCCGAGTTAGCAGATTCCTCGGCAGCCGTTGCGGACGGAGAACAACAAGAATCGTTTGCAGACTTGTCGATAAAAGCATGTCTACTGTGTCAACGCAAGTTCAAGACGTTGCAAGAATTATCGAGGCACGAGGAAGCCTCTGAATTACACAAAGTACGGCGAGAAAAAAGAGACCTCTTGTTACATATTCTAGTGGCGCCTCTCTCCCCTCTCCATTATTGGCGTGGTGAAGAAGGCATTTTGTGAGAGAAGAAGAAAGAGAACCTGGGATGATAACGCATGAACCCTGTCTTGGGTATTTAATTGACATAGAAAAACCTCGCGGATCCTGCTTGTGTCGGCAAAGCAAGGATGAAGATGCGATATATCAAGACGGATGCAGAAAAGGCCGAAGAGCAAGCGGCAGAGGCAAGTTGAAGAAAAAGATCGTCTTTTTTGTTAGGAAACATTGCATATTAACACTTTTAAAACAGCAACAGTACAGAAATCGAGCTGCAGAGCGACGACAAGCATACGGTCAGCCAGAACGACCTATTATTCCCTCTGAACAACCATCATCACGAGACATGCATAGGGAAAAGAAAGCAGCAGCAGTAGTAGAGAGGTAAACGCAAGAGAAAATGGATAACGGGGGATTTCATGATATTATGTACGGAAGCTAAGGCTTTCCTGACTATCTCTTTCTCGACAAAACGAAAAAAAGACCAGCGCCAACAGCTTCAGTGGAAAAACCTTTGGCTGATGATAACATCGGTGCACGGATGCTTAAACAGATGGGATGGCGCAAAGGCGAAGGCCTTGGCAAAGATAAGGGAGGCATTGTGAATCCCATTGCTGCAGAACAGTATGCCAAGGGCGCTGGTCTTGGTACTGCATATGCCAAGCGGCCCATCACTTCTAGTTCGTCCGGGTTTGAAAGTTACAAAGACAAAGTGAAAGAGATGGTACAAGTTTGAAAAGGTTGAACATGCGGAAATGTTTCTGACCCCACCTACCCTCTCGTTTCCTGCAGGCACGACGTAGATTTGAAGAAGAGACATAATTCTCTTCCTTTCATTTTTTGCGCAACTTATATATATAATAAACAGACTACTTGACAAGATCTATTATAGCTCGAGTTTTTGGGATTTCAGTTTCATCGTCGTCGGCAAGAATATGAATCTATGCCAAGTTCTCCGCCGTCTCGAGCCTTTTGCTCCTCCCCCCCGCTTATCATGGACCAAGCGAGCTCGCTCAATCTAGGACGCGATGATAAGCTTCAAGCACACAGTCTCTCACGGGCTTCAGGAGACAGCGAGACATTCTCACTGAGGGACGAGGATCCTTTATCAGAACCTTCAGAGGGCTTACTACAACATTCAAAACCTACACGCCATTCACATACGATCGCTTTATTAAAAACGTCGGCTGTCAACCTTGTATGGATATTAACATGGTAAATTTGAAAAAAAGGGAACTGTGCTCTTGTAATCAAAAGCCTAAGAAAATAAACCAATTTGTATTTTAGGTACATGGTAAGCACATTATAGTATTGCATTGTTGAACTCTATCGTTTTTTTCTCAAACTTTTGAACGACTTGAAAAAAGTTCGCCACATTTCTTTCAGTATACAACAAGTGGATTTTTTCAATAGACCATTACAATTTTCAATACCCTTTATTCGTCACCAGCATACATATGATCGTTCAGTTTGCATTTGCCGGCATATCCATCACACTAGTACCTCAGTTACGGCCGACCAAACGACCCACTGCCAGAGAATACCTGTATGCAAACTCTTAATAATTGTCTCCATCAACGTTTCTCGATCGTGTTAATGTAAAATTCTGGAGCTGCTATTTAGATACAAAGTGTTTCCGTGTGCCCTAGCAACAAGTCTGGACATCGGCCTTTCCAACCTGTCCCTCAAGACCATCACCCTTACATTCTATAGTAAGTCCTAAAACATTGGTAAACTTAAAATGCATACAAAATGTTGCTCAATATCCTTTCTATCACGTCATCAAGCCATGTGTAAATCATCCACTTTGGCGTTCGTCCTACTATTCGCATTCTTGTTCCGTCTCGAAAGGCCTAGCTTCAAACTCGTTGGCATCATTTGCATTATAATCGTTGGTGTTGTTCTGATGGTATCCGATGAAGCAGAATTTGAGTTTTTTGGGTACGGAGAAAGAGAAAGAAAAACATGGGAGTCGAACATACAGAGGAAGTGCATTGTTGTTCTAACTCGAATTTTCTTTTCTTTGTTTTTACATAGTTTCGTTGCTGTCATGTCAGCCGCAGCGTTTGGCGGTCTGCGATGGGCATTGACCGAAGTCTTGTTACGAAAAGAGAGTCTGGGACTCACTAATCCTTTCGCATCCATTTTCTTTTTGGCACCTGCTCAAGCAGTTATCCTAATTGTGCTTGCTGCCATTGTCGAAGGATATCCAACGATTTTTGGCTCTGAATTCTTTGCGTCGTTTCCTACCGGTATGCATACCATGTTTATCGTGCTTGCAGGCGGCGTGCTTGCTTTTTGCATGATTATGGCCGAGTTCTTTTTAATCAAACGGACGTCGGTTGTCACTTTGAGTGTTTGCGGTATCTTCAAGGCAAGCGATGAAATGGAACACGGATGAAAAAAAAACGTATGAGAGTTAGCGGCTAATTGATATGTATATGTATACAGGAAGTAGCCACCATTTTTGTTTCTACCATTATTTTTGGCGACAAATTGACAGTCATCAACACTGTTGGTCTATGCATTACATTGTTTGGTATTGGCCTGTATAATTGGCTCAAGATGCGAGCGGCAGCCTTGAAAGCACGGAAACAAGCTAAGGATCAAGAATTGGCCGCGGCACAAGACACTGATTTTGCTCTAGACAATGTTCAGCGTGGTGGTCCACAACACATGTATAGCATGGTGGCAGAAAGTACTCCTATCTTACTGGCAGATGGTGGTATGACAGAATACCGGGATAGCGAGGATGACGACGACGACGATTATCGCCATCAAAGAGAAGGAGATAAGAGGCAACGCAGCAGTGAACAATACGAGTTAAATTGAAAACAAAGATTACATGTATATCCCCTGGGTGTGTTCCCCTTCAGCGCCAACAATTTTTTTGTTTCCTTTTTCGTTTTTTTTCCTTTCAAAGACCCAGTTTGACAGAATGGTAGCATCAACATCACTGGACGTTGTACCTGAAGATCCAACAGCCTACAAAACCAAAGAATACTGGGAAGAGAGATACAAAAGGTGAAAAAGAACAATGACGCCGGCGATCGATCGGCTTTTTTTTCTTTTCCTGACTTGAAACAGTGAAGATCCAAACACTACGTTTGACTGGTTCAAGACATACAATGACCTGAAACCGTTACTGCAACAAGCTATTCCTGACAAGAATGCGTCTATATTGATCCTTGGATGTGGAAACTCGAGTAAGGCAACCGAATCAATAAAATACGAATTGCAAAAAAGAAATGGCTAAGGCATATATTTACGTTGGCATCTACAGCTCTTGGGGAAGACATGTACAAGGACGGATACAAGAACATTACCAACATTGACTATTCCAAAACTGTCATTGACAACATGGCCGAGCGTTGCAAAGACATGCCGGAGATGAAGTGTACGGAAGCGAGACAACAAGGAACAACATTGACGTGGTTATGAACTGAGTTTGGTGGCATTTAGGGTTAGAGATGGATATTAGGCATTTGGAGTTTCCCGATGAATCATTTGATGTGGTTATTGACAAGGGTACCATGGACGCCCTTATGTGTGATAAAGGCGATGTATGGGATCCCTCTGAGGAATTGATCGCGGAAGTCAAAGCCGAAGTGGACGAGGTAATGCGTGTCACAAAGATGGGAGGCGTATTCTTGTATATCACATTTGGACAACCTCATTTTCGAAGACGGCATCTGGACCGACCATGTTGGGATGTCAAGGTACAAACAATGGGTGATTCATTCCATTACTTTTTCTATACCATGAAGAAGGAGCGATAAAATAAAGTAGAAATCTTGTTGCTATTATACAATGCAAAGGAAACTGTTCTTTATTCGCTTTGAACAAAGAAATTTTGAAGCAATGAATCCTGACGACCTGTCTTTTCGAGATATTTCAACATACACTTGTTTGCTGTGATAAAGAGCATGGTGTAAGAATGACGATAATGTTATGTATTTTTTGTACAAAGACTCACCTTGTTCATGGTCGCCAGAGAATGTATAGAAGCTGTAGCAAATTTGCCACCAACTCTTTTTACCCAGTGCAGCCGTGTTCTTCTCATTTTCCGCACGTTGCAGTAAGAGGTCGTCAACTTGGCATCGTAGGGACTGTGGAGATAGCTGGCAAATAATCTGATAATCTGCATGCGCATACGCTGTATCAATCAACTCTTGCGCCAGTCTTTTCTGAAAATCAGGTTCCTCTACGGCTTGCAAGGTCTTTGAAGCTTCCTTGAGCTTGAGATGCTGGAGCTGTTCGCGGAAAGTAATGCTGTGGATAACATCTGCCTTGTGCCCTTTCTTTTCCGAAGCAGCTTCGGTGCTCGTATCCAGATATCGCTGTGCTAATTTCAATGCTGTGCTGATAAGCCCAAGAGATGACAATTTAGCGATATGTCAATGAGCATATCATTATCGTGTGCGCCGAGTTTTGAGATAAGCGAGTATGCTGCCGAACCGATATCAAGATGCCGCTCAGATTTCACAGTAATGGGGTATGCTTTTTGTACCAAGAAGCGGAGGATGCTGGTGGATGATGCAGGGTATGTGCTTGCATTGTTATTTTTATCATCGTCGTCGTCTTCATTGCTGGTTTCGTTCTCTGAGATCCACAGCAAAGCACCATATATCCTAAGAGTGTCGATTGCAGAAACAGCGAGTGATTGCAGAGAGTTTTGACCGCATTTGTGAATATGATGGCTGAGGAGGAGCACAAGCGAGGATATCGTATCAAAACGCATTTGGAGAATGTCTCGCACAGCGCTTAGCGTCAATGCTTCGGTTACTTTGCCGCTTTCAACGTTCTGTGCACACTCGACTTTGTTTGAGAAGCTCTGCAACACTGTCCTAACTGCATCCTCGTTGATGCTTTCAATGTCTTCCAGAGTCGAAATATTTTTTGCGACATTGTTGTAGATTTCTTGCATTGCAAATTGCTGTCCGCTTTCACCCAGGTATCTGCCTAGCGTATCGATAATTTCTCGTCGAATATCTTGATCCAGTTCTTTGATTACAGGAGCGATCGATTCGAACAGGTAACATACACCCTGATACTGCTTGGAATCCATGTGTAATACCGAATTAGGCACGTACGGCGGGTAGTTATCTCGAGCTGCGTATGATGAGTTGTTGCCTCCAGTTACTGTAGACTGGTAGTATGCAATTTCCATAACATCCAAATCACGCAAAGCAAACACGGTGTCTGCCGTTGATACCAGAACGTCCTTCTCCTGAACGACATATGAATGGGTACTGCTCATCGATTTTGATTCGTTTTTGGATTCTGCTAATCTCCACACAGGATGGGATACAGGAGCTCCCTTCATGCCTGTTTCGTGGACAGGTACGCTTGTGTGTGCAATTTGGAGCCCTGATCCTTCCTCGGAGACAATCCATATATCCAGAGCTTCCTGATTGCCATCTTTACGAAGCGATGCAGAAAGATCTAAATGCTGTTGTCTCCTTGACCGACTCGGTTTCGTCACGGTGTCCGTCAACATCACTAGGTCGATATGTCCTGATCGATTAAGGTGTATATCATACACGGCCACGAATGGATTCTCTGCTTCAATGTAAACTAGCAGTTTGCAGCGACCTGCGCTGTGTGGCAGAAGACGTACAAGGTTGGCTTCCTCGCTGTAGAAGGATGCTGATCCGAAACCTTTGCTGGAGCGTAAAGGTGCTTGCTGAAAACTGCCGGGCAGCTGATAAGTCATGTCCTGGTCGTGAGGATCTATCAAGGTCCCGTCCGCATCAAAGCGAGGTAATTCTACCACTCGCTGAACTTGAGCTGCACTCCATTGTGGGCTGTTGGTCCATGACCATAAGCTTATCCGATTGTCTTTTCTCAACGCTGCAGTCAATCCGGCATGCGAATTTTTGGAGAGGGGCACGTCTGCGGATGTGAGCGACGATAATCGTGAAATGCTGCTGGGTTCTTCCAAGATACTGTCCAGTCTCCATCCAACATAGCTTCCCATACGCTGAAGCATCAATAATGGACCGAAGGTTGTTGAATCACGCAGCTGGAATTCACAGAAATGCTCATCTGGAATGACCAAAATAATTGTCAACAACCAACAAGTATCTAAGTATTTTAAAGTGTATTTACCTTGGTGCACAATGTGGAAATGGATCGACGAAGCTGGTGCGCTTTGACGTTCGAGGTCTTGAACATGTACTACAGTGCCATCTTCACATCCAATCGTGGCGACGCCGTTCGAGGCAACAGACATGCAAACAAAGTGCTTATTCGCAATAGACTCGACAGGTGTTGTAGACGTCCAGTGCTCAAGTGGTTGCTTTAAAAAGGCGTCTGTCAAGTTGTGGCGTACAAGTAATCCGTTTTGCGATAGCACCCAGCAGTGCAACGCGTCGTCGTCGTCGACTGCAGTGAACACAATGTTGGAGACAATAGATACTGGATATCGGATACGAATACATGGAAGCTCTTGTTCAGTGGCTACGAGTTGTAAGGGGCGAATCTCCAAGATCTGATTATTGTCAAGGATTGTAGCGTGCAGTAAGTGATCTTTGTATCGTTGAAGCGTTGTCCTGGATTTGACAAGCTGCTCTGCTGCCAAGGCAAAATCGTTTTTCAACTGGCATTCAAAGTCGTATGTTCTTCCTGTGGCCAGCTCGGGTACAGGTACAGATACCAGCAGAGTATCGATCGCCTGCTGCATACTCTCCATTTGTTTGAGGTTCGCGGTCGAAAAGAGAGAAGGAGCGAAAATTCGCGGCGCGTCGAAAAACTTGTCAACTTGCAAGCTATCAGACCTCTATTTTGATCCAATTGTAACGAGGAAATCAGAAATTTGATAATAACTGTCTATCCTTTATTCTTTAAACGAATACAGCTTGAGAGTAGAAAAAATTGTAAAATGCAAGACAAATTGCGCTTCAGTATGTCCAAAGGATGTTGATGACGACTCTAATAGTACTAAGAAATGATTCCATCTTACTGCTACGTGTTTGCAGATCAATGGTTGTGTATAAGGATTGCCCTGTTGTTCAAGAGAAAGATACAAATTTCGTGACGCGTTGGGGCCATCCGCACGGGGCCACATGCCGACCGCAGGAGTCGACCGTTTCAAACTGCTCCCTCTCACATTCCCAAAATGTCTCTCATCTATGGCGTCGTTGCTCATGGCCCTACTATTCTTGCTGAACATTCAAACAGCACTGGCAACTTTGGCACAGGTAAAAAAAAGTTTCGCCTGATCCAAATGGTGTACTTTTTACCGGGGATCTTTATACTTTTTCTCTTTTCTTGCAGTGACCCAGGCGATTCTGGAAAAGATACCTCCAAACAACTCAAAGTTGACCTATGTTTACGACAGGTTGGGATACATTGTTTTGTTATATTAGAAAAAAGAAAGAGATCGCCCAGACTCGATGCTAAAGCTGTGCACCATCTCTCTAGATATCTTTTCCATTATATCTGCGAGGATGGCATTACATACATGTGTATGGCGGACGACTCGTTTGGACGTCGGATACCCTTTGCGTTCCTTCAAGATATTAAAGAAAAGTTTCTCGGAACGTACTCGAAGCAACGAGCATTACAATCACCACCTTATGGCTTGAATGAATTTTCGCGCGTGATTGCCAAGCAAATGGTAAAGATTTCGGAGAGAGAGAGTCCCCATTCACTGGAAAAGGTCAACTCCTTGCATTGACAGCGACAAATTTTTATTAGGAGTACTTTTCAAATAATCCAAACGCGGACAGGCTAAAGCAAGTCCATGGAGAGATCGAACAGGTCAAGGATGTCATGGTGCATAACATTGGTACGAAATGGAATTTCATTGAAAGGTCGATCTGAGAGCTAACTCGCATATGATATCCAGAACGCGTTCTTGAGCGTGGTGAACGCATCGAATTGCTCGTCGATAAGACGGATAACTTGAACCAGCAAGCCTTTGCGTTCAAGAAGCGAAGCACGCAACTAAAGGTAAATTGGAGGCCGGATTTGAGATACATATCGTACTGACACATTTGATGCAATTGAAGCGTGCAATGTGGTGGAAGAATACAAAATTGATGGTCATGATAGTCGTCCTCTGCTTCGTGAGTGATGAACGACCTGCACTTGTAAAGATATATCCACTAACAGCTTGTATCTCTAGCTGATTGCCTACTTTATTGCAGCATCAGTGTGTGGCTTCCCTGGTAAGTAATCCATGCAGATAAGAAGTCTTTGAAACGAGGTTTTAAGTAAACTCTTGAAATAGCGTTTGGTGCATGCCGAGGCTAAGGAAAGACCTAAACAAATTTGGCCGTTGCATCTTTCTTCTCCTTCACTTAGGATTTTATCACCTGACTATCTCGTCTTATGAAATCAATAAAAATACCCCATTGAAACTCGATCAGCGATATTACTTATTATACAGTTGGTATTAATAAGTTGTATTGGACAAGAATTCTAAGGGATGCAGAGAAGGGTGAATACAATCCAGCAGCATGAGGTTTCTTTTTAAATGTTATGATCAGGAGGGTGAGTCGTTGGAGGAAGATTAAGAAGAGGTATTGGATTCGGCTTTGGCTTGCTTCTTGAGTTCTTCTGCTCGCTCAAGTTCGATGCGCTCTTTCGCTCTTACGACTTTAGATTGCAGATAGAAGGAACCTCCTTTCGAAGTGTCGTTTACATTAAATAAATGTTCATAGTTCTGTAATATAATCGACTCGTTACTATACTTTCTGTTCCCCAATCAACTGAACCCATATAACTTTTTCGACTGTACCTTTGTGATTTTGCTCAAATCGGCGTCCTTCTCAACATTTAGAATCTGGCAGGCTTCTTCGAGAGACAGACCGGTTTTACGAGTCAAAGCGTCAACTGCACCTCCTTTGGCTCCTCCACGAGCAGCTGCTCCACCTCCCTGTGCAGCGTCTAGTCCAAACAATTTAACAACTCATGCTTTTGCAATGAAACATTTGGATACTTACTCGCAGCTGCTTGCTTATATGCTGCAATGAATGCACGGCCAACAACCGTTCCCAGTGATACGACAAGCTGAGCAATAAGGCGGGCAGACTGTATATATTTTGTTAGTACCAATGCCAGCAGCTACTTAGCAATACTACTTGTACACTGACCATTTTTATTTTTTGTGTAAAGAGCGGTTCGGAATGGCCTGGGCAAGTCTCTCTCTGAAAGGAAATGTGTGGGTGGCTGTTTCTCTGGGTCCGCTCCATATACCATATTGAAATGCGCCTCGTATACTCTTCCAACAACGATATCAAATTTATTCCAATTCATATGAAATTTGATAAACATTAACTACTTGACAGGTTCCGATCTGAACATCAGAATTATGTATGAGTGAGAAAGCATAGAGTCTATTTACTGTGAACTTCGGCGCAATGTTTACGGTGTCAAGTTACTGATGCAAAGTGAATGGCCTTATATATAGATATAAAGAAAAGCTGCAAACAGAACCGCGTATTCTCGTGGCAAATAACTTTTGATCATATCGTAGTTGGTATTTTCATTATTCATTTTTTAAAGACTATGTAGGCAAAAGATACATAAACCATGATACATATATCGATGTGATAAGAAGGACAAACATATAACACACAGTGCTTCAAGGAATGATTGTACGGCTAATCTTGCAACTCGTTTTTTTCATTGACAACCAGCTTGATCGCGCCATTCAATTCGAGGTTCTTGAGTGATCCAAAGTGTAAGCCTGCATATCTGAAATAATCGATGATTGCAGCAGATCTCCAATCCTTTTCAGGCGACCAACTTCGACGTAAACAAGGTCGACATCAGCCAGACTGAAATTTGCAAATTGTTGAAGTAGCTGCCCCCGTCGATTGAGTAAAAGTTCGATCCGCTTGCAAATGTTTCCAACGACTTCAGGTCTAGTGAACTTTTTGACATATGGTTGGACCAACGCTCCCATCTATGCGATTTTCCTTTCCACAATATTCAGCTCTAGGATACAAGAGTTTTCTAGAATTTTTTTTGGTTTTCTCGCCCTTTCTGCTAAGCGCGAACCACGTCGTCTCCGGCAGCGACTCGCTTCCGTCTGCAAGTAAGGCTCTTTCTTGCATTGCTGGTATTGTCTCTCCTATTCGCAAAGGCAAGAGCCCGAATGAGCCTGATGCCGGTTTTCCTATTGGCGCACGTTTTAATTGAAGGTCGCATATTTGTACGTCCTGCAAGTGGCAGCGTGGTAGATGAACCCAAGATATAGGTTACTTATTCTTGTCTTCGAAGCAGCAGCTGTGGAGCCTAAGATCCTTGATTCGAAGGCAGTAAGTTGCAATGTAATCCATTACCCGCCCATTGATTTGGCATCCAGGTAGTGCAAGTGATATAATTGAACTTTGTTGATCCGCTTCTTACTTCTCCTCCTCCTTGATCACCATTTGCATTTTCCTCCTCGTGATATAAATCAAATCCAGAGAGCTTCGAACGGTGCAGCGTGGGGCAGGCCGAGACTAGATTGCGGAAAGGGAGTTGGATGCGTGCAGACTCGACACCACCGTCCTGAGTCAAGCTTGTCAGTCTAGTACTCCTAAAGAGCATATAGTATGTATCCGGGATTTTCTTGTTGATGTTGATAGCCAATGTCCGTGAAGACTGCGCTGCAGCGTTGTTGGGCAGAATCAGGTTGGAGGATAGTTTCATTGCTCTTTTAAGGAATGTAAAGTGCTGGAGGTTATTTGCTTTTTCGACTAGCATTTAAAGTATGTCGGGCACGTAGATCAACGCTTTCGAAAACGACCGTCCATAGCTGCCGGCATCTGTCCGCAAATAAGGTGCATGTTTGCATAGTATGCTCATCGTTGGGGTCCAACCATTCAAGAAGCGACTTTGGCAAATACCTCATGTTGAGCTGTAATGTCTCCAGTTTTGGATGCTTGGGACCGATATATCGCAGCCATGTAACCTGCAATACCTGTTGCTATCAAGTCAAGATCACAGAGTTCTGATGGCTCGTAGTCTTTTTCCATCTGGTCAACAAAGTCCTTATCACGACTCTCAGGTACAAGCATTTGGTTTGTCTACTCAAAGATTGTCTCGGTTTCTAGGCTTTTCAGTTTTGGACAGATGTGGTGTATGGCGTCCATACGGTGCGGAGGCATCTCAGAAAACACATTGGTGAAGGTCAAGGAAGTCAAATTGTCACCACTGGACAGATATTGGCTGGCCGAGATTCATATCTGCGGTGCAGTACATGGGTAACCTTCTTTTGGTTCATTCCATGATTAAAGATGTGATTGGGAGCGTCCTTAGCACTGGGCCAGGTACAGCGAAATGTCTTCGAGTCTTATTGATCGGCACAGCACCGTCTAGGTCAATGTCGTCAGGTTCGTTAAGTCAGTCGATAACTCTTTCATGCGCTTTGCTATCCTCGTAAAGAACGTAAGTTTCTTGATATTTGGACACTGCTTCTTCCACTCTATCATTTCTGGTGTCGTCATGTAGCGTAGCCGTCTCGAATAGTAAGTTGTCGCGCGTAGAGTCAGTTTGTCCTCTTTGGAAGCTTCGGAACGGAGGATCTACTGAAAGACCTTGAACTTGTCTCGAGTGTCAGAGTCGATGACATGAAACAGGATTCGTCGAAAGAGCGTGTACCATTCTCGGCAGACAAGGACACAGGTCTTTTGATCAGAAAGGCTCAAATCGTCTGCATGGCATAGAACATCTCGAACGGTGATCGTCCAAGTATCGTGGGCTGAGGTTCCGCCATTTTTGCGAAAGAAAGGAAGAAGAGACCGCGTCTCGTGTCACGCCCGATGCCGGCGCGTCCTTAAAACTCGTTGCCCTTTCAGGAACAAGCTTCAGGAGGAACATGGAAAAATTTGAATTATTTTATTTGGGACCTAAAATCTTTAGAGTACCATTTGGCAATATTTCACCAATAATGGATGTCATGTACCATCCATCTGCATCTTTGACTCGTTCAGTAGCAAGATCATCGTTCCAGTATCCTGCAAAAACATTGTTCCCGCGTACACAGATTTCACCGCGCGGGTTTGGCTTGTCTTCAGCAGTGTAGCCACGGTCTGGAAGATCCTCCAGCTTGATTTCGTTGCAAGGCAGCGGTGCGCCAACGGCTGCTGGGTCAGCACGGTAGTCAAAGAACATGGATAATGAAACGCTGGAGGCTGTCTCTGGTCGGTTAAATGTTTGAAGGACCTGGGTTCCTAGCACTGCTCTGAGGAAGCTGGCCAAACCAGACTTGTGATCATCTAGAAAACAGGTTAATTTTACGACAAATATATTTAATGCTTTTCTTCTTACACTTGCCATTGTAATCGATCAATACAAGCCGCAAGTTGCCACCAAACAGCTTTTGTCTAATATCTCGGAACACTAGCATATCGTACTTGCTATCGGTTACAAGTCGACCTTCTTCAAAGTACGCTTTCTTCTTATCGAGACCGCGGCGGAATAAGAACGAGTTGCCGTAGCGTGTTTCAATAAGATCTTTAACTTGTTCCAAGAACGTAGAACCGCTAACAAACGAATTTGAGGTGAGCAATTGTTTGGAGTTATATGCGTGCCACTTTGGGGAAATCTATATGCGTCTTCCATCATACCTTGCAAGAATCGTAGGTTTGGCCTCCGCTGCATTCGAAAGAGCAGTAGGGGTATCAATCTTTTCGCCAACGTTCTCTGCATACACCAAGGAACTTCCGCATGCACACGAGAGCAAAGTAAGAATGTGGCCGTATACATCATCTTTTGGATACCTCTTTGAGTATTCATCATCGAGCAATCAATGTCCAAGTAGAGATTCTTTTTTACCTATGGGCAAATTATGCATGAGTCGATCTTTGGGAGTAAGTCGCTGTGCTGGTGGAATGATCAACGCATAGCTTGCTAGAGTTTAAAAGCTTGTAAACATTCCAGTTGCTCAATATATAGACAGTGTGCTTGCTTACCGGCCACGGACAACAAGTTCTGTGGTTACAATTAATTAGTTAGTCAATGATGAAGGACGATAATAACAAAAAGGATTCTCTGGAACTCACCTTGTGAGTAAGGATAACACCATGTTTGCCCTGAGCGCAGAAATAAAAGAAATTGATGAGTAACCTATATTGTGCATAGATTATATACAATTCGTGAATCTTACATTGCTTGGGCTGCTGCTGGTGTAGTAGATGCTAGCAATGTTGTTGTTTTCTACACAATCTTTATGTGTAAGCCCTCGCTTGTCTCTAATTCCCCAGCAATAATATCACTTACGTGGTTCGCCGAATGCTACCGGGTTCTCTGTGCCGTTGCGTTCAATGTCTGGGAGTTGATGTATCTTTACTCCCAAACTTTCCAGCTTGCTCAATTCGCCAGCTGCTACCCCTCCTCCAATAACGATAATATGCGGTACATGAAGGTTAAAATTGCTAGCCATTGCCGTCAAACGGTTCAACAATGCCGAATGGATGACAAGAACCTTCAAGCCGCTGTTTTCAAGCACATGGGACAAGTGCGAAGGTGTAGTGTCTTGTGAAATTGGTACAGTTACAAGTCCTCCGCAGTGACATCCAATCTCGATAGCCAAGGTATCTATTTCCGTTTTTATGTTAGCAACGTACATCTCTTGTTCGAGCACACATCATTTCTGATTACCGGCTGTGTTTGGAGAAAAGATGCCAACAAACGAGGACTCTCTGCCTGACAGCGGCTCAAGTCCTGACACATTTACCAATCCAGAGAAATAGGCTTTTGCTTTCATTTCAATTGTTTCTAAATAGATAAGCAGGGCAAATGTCTATGAGTTCCTGGACCTTTTTTTCTGAAGTGTGAACAGTTGCGTTGCCTCTCCTATTTACCATAATTGTGCTAGAGAAACCATTTTTTTTGCATGAAGGTTGAAAGTGAGAGAAGCGGTGCGTATATGCCGACAAAATATATAACATACCCAAGCATAAGCACCAGGTGTGCGGTCGCAAATAAACGTCTTCCCCTTGAACTTTCCGAAAGCAGTTAGATACCAGTCTCGAAGAGTGCGAATAGAGCGGTCCGAAGTCGAGAGCAAAGGCGAGCCGTTCGGGTACATGCGCGATCGATACACTGCGCTGCTGCCAGGGTAACGCACACGAGAAACGTCGGATTGCGTATTGAGTAACAGAGGATGGATGTCAGGTCCACGCGCATTGCGTATAGACAAAAGAGCTGCGGCACCGAATATAGAGCCCAACAGCGTATAGCTCAAAATGTCGAGTTCAAAGCTCATACTAAAGGCTTTTGGGGAAGAAGAGGCAAGAAAATGAAATTGGCAGCTGGCCCACTCAGACCCCACACCTTTGCAGGGCCGACCAGACATAAAGTCCTTTTCTCTTTATACTGACCACTCTACCGAGCAGTTCTGCAGCTTGGCCCTTCATATCAATCTCCTAATAAGTAGCTTCTCTTCTCAGAAAAACGTAAATGGGCATTGAAGACCTTGTATGCTTAAGAACAATAGAGACGCGTCATATGCTCACGGAACCAGGCAAAACCTAACATCCACGTGTTTACATCAGCTTACTTTATAACTTATGCATCCGTGCAGAATCATCAGATAACTTTCAAGGTCACCTGGACCAAGCAGTACTTTAACAAGGGTTATCTAGTAAGCAATTTACAATCTAGAAAAGTAATCGCGGGTTTCTATGAAGTGCGTGCGGGGATGTATAAGGAATAATATAGAGTGGGGAGGAAACAAATGAAGATTATAATACAAATGGCGGACTTTTGCTTTTTCACTCTGAAAACATTCACTGCTTCTCGGTCGTCGTCTTCTCCTCTTGCAACACATCTTGCCATACTTTGTTGGCTTCTTCAGCTTGGACATCGCCGAAACAAACCTTGAATACATCGTCGTAGTATTCTACAGGGATACCAGTGATGCCCTCCTTGATATGGTCTGGCAGTTCTTCCCAATCTGACTGGTTGTCCTTGGGGAAGAGAATGGTCTTGATTTTAGAACGTTTGGCAGCAATAGTCTTTTCTTTCAGACCGCCAATCTTCAAGACACGGCCAGTTACTGTGAGCTCGCCTGTCATGGCGATATCCGCACTGACAGGCTTATTGAGAGCCAAGGAAACCAAGGACGTTACCATGGTCACACCGGCAGAGGGACCTAGCAACAAAAATTAATTAGCAAAATGAGTGAGCATTTTGCATTTGTTTCAACTCACCATCTTTAGGGACGGCGCCTGCAGGGCAGTGCAGATGCACGCGTGCTTTTTCAAAGAATTTGTTCTCGGGGAACTTGGTTGCCATCAAAGACTTTGCAAATGTATACGCAATGCTAGTAGACTCTTTCATGACATCGCCGAGCTGACCGGTCTTGGAAAGACCTGGAGTAGACCTTGGTGTCAAGGATGACTCCAACACAGATTCTATGTACAAGGATGATCCACCTAGAGGTAGCAGTATATATCAGTATGTGCATGATGATAGATAGGAAAAGATTTTGCAAGGATACATTACCCATACTGGTCCAAGCCAGACCCATAATGACACCTGGAGGTGTCTTTTCGTAGATTCTGTCAGAATGGAAGACAGGTGGGCCCACATAATCTTTCAAATTTTCAGCCGTAATATCCAAGGTGATATCCTTTGGAACTACTAAAGGCTTTCGGGTCTCTGTCTCCTCCTCTTTCTTCTTTCCGTCCTTGTCTGAAGTTTCCTTCTTCTTCTCCTCCTCTCCAACTTGTTCCTCTGCGGTTTCGCCAATTTTCTCGACAACCTTGTAACCAGCTTTGCGGAAGACCTTGTCAATGTGCTTCTTGAGGTTACGTACACCGCTTTCACGGCAATAATTTTTGATCAAGGCATCAATCGCGTCAGGAGATAGGTTGACATTTACATTTTCAAGACCAGAGGCTTTCTTGGCAGCAGGTGCAAGGTACTTGGATGCAATAGCAGCTTTCTCTTCGGCAACGTAACCAGAGAGTTGGATGACTTCCATGCGGTCCAACAAGGGACCGGGGATAGTCTCCAAAACGTTGGCGGTGCAGACAAACAATACCTTGGACAAGTCGACAGGCACATCCATGTAATGGTCCAGGAAACTGCCGTTCTGTTCAGGGTCTAAAAGTTCCAAAAGTGCAGACGAAGGATCACCTTGATGTCCACGGCCAATCTTGTCGATTTCATCGATCAAAATTAAGGGGTTTTCAGTCTTGACTTTCTTGAGTGCTTGGATAACCTTGCCTGGCATTGCGCCAACATATGTACGGCGGTGACCCTTGATTTCTGCCACATCTGTCAATCCACCCACAGAGAATCTGTAGAATTCACGACCCAGGGCTCTTGCAATGCTTTTACCAATGGATGTTTTACCGACACCGGGTGGACCAGACAAACAAAGAATTTTGCCTTCTACTGTGCCTCTAAGCTTGCCGACAGCAATAAACTCCAAAATTCTATCCTTCACGTCTTGCAAACCATAGTGATCCTCGTCCAGTACTTTGCGTGCATGAGTGATGCTGTAGTTCTCCTTTGAGCGTTGACCCCAAGGGATCTGAGTAAGCCAATCGAGATAGTTTCGAGTTACGTTGAACTCTGATGCGGCCGGTTCCAAATGAGCAAGCTTATTAATTTCCTGCGAGCACGAAAAGACGTTAGATGGATGCTGCAACAAAATGAATACAATCGACTTTTATCTGCTTACCTCATCAAAGACTTTTTTGACGGTTTCAGGCATAGCAAGCTTGCTTGCCTTTTCCTTGAATCCTTCCACGAGCTTGTCTTTACCATCACTTTCCAAGCCTAATTCCTTCTTGATACCCTTGAGCTGTTCCATCAAGTAATACTCCCGCTGTCTCTTTGCAATCTTGCTTTCGACTTCTTTGGAAATTTTGTTTTGCAGCTGAGCATTCATGAGCTCCTTCTTCAAAACAATGAGAGCCTTTTGAAGACGATCAGGGATCGATAATGTCTCCATGACTTCCTGCAACTCTAAGGGTTCGCCCGCGGAAACGGCTGCTGCGAAATCGGCCAATTTGGCAGGTTCTTCAAAGACGTTTCCCGCTGACTGCGACATGGAGAAGCTTGCTATCTGGTCTCGGAAGAGCGGGTTCAACGATGCAATTTCCTTGAATACAGATACGATCTCGGAGGTTACAGCGCGAATAACTGGATCCTTCCTTTCGTACGGCAAATCAGCCAAGTTTTCGACGTTGACAAGCGACACTGAATGCTCCTTTGCCAAGAACGACGTTGCGTACTGAGTCTCGCTGCTTGCTTCTTGTCCTTCCACTGCAAGGATGGAATATAACATACGTATGAGTAACTACTAGGGTACACACAAAGAATATGTAGCTCCAACTCACCATCTACAATTGCTCTATGCTCTTTATCTTCAGCCTCCGTAATCTTGTTTTCTTCTTTCAATGCTCCTCCACCTTCGTGCGCTTCCAATCCTTCCTTTACATTTTCCACAGAGGCCTCAAGACTCTTTTTGCCTTGAGTATTTATCAAGCCCGTAATCTCGATACGTCTGTGAGGGTATAAGACTGCAGTGAGACCTCCATCTTCTTCCTTGTTATTTTTGCTGCCATTGGCTGGAAACACGCTCGTTATCTGGGCAAAGACACCAACTTTGTGCACCTGGTCCAAACTGGTAATAGTGTCCACATCCACATTTTCATCCTTGAGAAGAAACGCTCCAACATATGGCTGTCCGCGTTTCAGCAAATCCTTAATGGCGGCCGTCACGTTAGGATCCTTGACAACTACTGCCTTGTAAAAGCCGGGAAATAAGGGCCGGCGGGCGATTGGCACAGCTAGGACCTGGGGGTATACTTCAGGGACAGTCGGCTTCTGCAACTGATTATCAATCACATTGAAACCTGATCGGCCTGATTTGTCGTCGCCGCCATCCCCATTGTTATTTTCGCCGTGGTTGCCTGCTGCACCGTTGTTCTCGCCCAAGAATGATCCTGCTGCCGAATCGTCATTTGGGTCTCGCTCGCGCAATTGCATAGAAATCGTGCTGACGTGTCGACGCAAAGCAGCTGCGCTGCGAATAGGTTGCAGGGCGATAAAAACTGAGCTGCCTTTTTGACCTAGTCCGAGTGATCTCGCGCCTGAGCCCCACAATGTCACGCAAGGCTGCGTGCTGAATGATCGCTGCGGTGACAACTTGTTCGAGCCGTTTAGGACTGCCAGGCCCCGGTTCAATTGCGAGCGTGGTATTTTCTTAGATACGTGAACGAGGAACGAGTGATTCATAATGTGAGGTTACGCCTCTCGGAATCAAAGGCGCTGGAGGAGAAAAGAGTGGGTCAAGCCTGAGCTGGTTTGGAGAGGGAGCCAGAGCGTTCATTTGTCATTGAATGCTCATGCTCCGAAAACAGGTCGGAAGCTTCGCTCCGTTTCCACGACAGTCTGCCAACCGCCGCAGCCGAGTATAGCGATCAGATATATTTTAATAGTGTTACAGAAACGAGATATACAACAAAAAACAATGAAGAGAGTTCTTTTCACTATAAATAATTACGTGTTCGATTACTTCTTTGTGGTTCGTGGGGCGTAAAATAGGATGAACCGGACGTAGCAGCTTCGGCAACTTGGTCGTTGTGACTAAGCAATCGAGATTGTCGAGGAGGTGGTGGAGGAGGTGGTAGAGCAAGACCAGGTACTAGGGGCGTATCCAAGACATTTGTATTGCTGCTGGCGTCGTCGCTAGGTGCATCTTTGTGATCTTTAGCTGGTGTATCATTTATACTTGTTTCCTTTGTCTCCATCCTCGGTGATGTATCTGCATTGATATCTACCAATGATCTATTATTAACCGTATTCTTTGACTCTTTGAAGAATGTTGCAGGCGTCGTCGATCCGGCTCGTATGTAAGAATCTTCGCCTTCATCAAAAGATGTCCGTCGTTGACGCAGAGCGGGTGGCAGCTGACTCAGCATAGGATACGAATCTGTGAGAGGCTGAGCACTGTCCACATCGTTGTCTGGCATGAGCAAGTTGCGTTCTTCTTCGGATAGCCGTCTTTCTTTGCGCAAACGCATACGTTTTCTCGCCAACACCATGGTATCGCCTCCACATAGTAGAAGGTTTCGAACGAATTGTGGGATAAAGGCGAGGAATGCGTCTGCAAAGGCTGCAAGGTACTCTGCCCAGCCGGTGCTCAGACCGTCTTCTTCAAAAGCATACTCCTTTGCATCAAGCCCAAAGAAATAATCCATCATGATTGCCACAACAGTCATGACTGCACATATCAAGAGTACATAGTAGCCGTTCTTGATGGCTGCAGCCGGCCAATAGGTGCCACCGCTGTGTTTTGGAGGTGCATCCGTGATTACGTTGAAAAAGGAAAGGGCCGACAGTACAATGTCGCCAAAGTAGAAAATGACCATAATTGGACCTTTGACGCACCAAAACATGCCGTGCGCCTTGATACGTCCATGGTGCCACTCTTCGTTGAACACGGCGAGGTAGGTGAAGAGAGCTGTCAAAATAAGTGTAAGGGATGCAAAATTGATGACTGCAAGATAGACATAGGCTCCATTAAGTTTGAATTGTCCATCGCAGTAAACGCCTAAGAGACGAGTTATGAATGTTAGATCGAGTCCAATAACATTTGCTTCATCCAATGTATCTACCATTGACTTGGGTGATGATTGAAATTAATGCTGAAATGATGTTCCTAAGCAGACACGTATTAGGATACTATCTTCCTATAAACAAATCACTTTCAAACACTGACCATACAGGAAACTGGAATACAAAGATATCACAAATCACTCGAAAATGTAAACCCCACTTGGAATTGCTACAGATCAAAAAGGGGAAAAATTAGGAGATTCCCAATATCTGAGTGATGTTGTTCAAACTCACAGATGAACTTTTAAAATGCCAAGAACTTTGGTAGTAATGGGTATCTTTTGGCCCGCGTATCGTTCCCGATAAGGTTTAAGGTACGCTTGCAAGCACATGTACAGGTTGTATACCGCAAAGGATTCAAACAACTTTGCGCAAAACATAATCACCGTCTCGTATTTGTACTTGAGATACGATAACCACGCAAACAAAGCATAGAATGCCGGGTATGCTAGCACGCGTACTTTGTGCCGCTGTATTTCTGGCGTGTAATAATGCATGAGATGCATCTTGATGGTATGTGTTGATATGGTGATTGTCGCGAGTGTCAAAAATCCTGAAGCGAGCCAGCCCCATATATGCATATTTGCACTGAAAGGCAGGCTATCAGTGTGAGCTTATTTCTGTTTTCTTTGCCGGAAACTGCTATTTGCTCTTGTCTCGTAACTCATTTGTTACCTCGGATCCAGGACAAGCTGCTTTAGATCAAAATCCGGGTTACTGTTCCAGGCACTCAAGGTTAGCAACATCATCATTGCCAGGACGATGATTTCTTAGCTTACAATCCATTTTCACCCAGACCGCCTGCAGTAGGGCAATGTTCCTCGCTTGACATTAGCAGTGGCTACGAAAGGATCGAGCTAGAGCAACAGAACCCACAAAGAACGAGAGCGCGGGGAACAGTAAAACGGATCCAAATTACTGGATTTTTACTTGCAGTTCGAGTTCTCCCTCGTGCGTCTGGTCTAGCTATACTGACTATATGATCATTTACTACCTACTGAATTTTCAACATATTTCTATCATAATTGGTAAGGATATTGGGAAAGTGCTTCGAGGTAGCGTGTCCAGATTCTCCTTTAGGTCGCCATCCCTCCATACCGAAGGTCGCCGTACTTGGGTAATCCTAAACCAGTCAAAATATATTGCCTACGCAAAACTCAATCTTTCTCACGCGGCTGGCGCAGCTCTCAACTCTTCTCCCAGCCGCTTGATCTTTATGGCAAGGCTTCAAACGCAAATTTGAATAGACGCAAGACGGTCGCAGTCTCTTTGTCGGGTCGGCGCCATTTGGAGAGGTTTTCCAATGTTGTCAACTTTGTCTGACATTCACATTTACGATAGCTACTGAGTGGGTCAAAGACCCGTCGCTACAGACACCTATTGTTTTAGGATGCGACTTATCATACCGTCTTCCAGCACGGAGTGCTGAGTGCCGGTTACCCTAGATGCGGGATACACAGGTACGGTTACAAGGAATTAAGACATGGTCTCTAGCAGCCTATACTAACATTTTCCATCTTTCCTGTCGTCTTCCCCTGCCCGCAACCCACTACCCACTACTTAATTGCATTTGTTAATTTGCTTTATTTGTACGTTCAAATTTGTATTTTATTTTTACTAAATCTTGTCTGGTACTTGCAG
>KK100077.1:27527-38482 GCA_000611695.1 Rhizomucor miehei CAU432
TTGGTCTTTGTATAGACGTAGGACGATGTACAGCGCTATTTTACTCTGTACCACGTTGCGTTGCACCCCAGTCAATTATGCACTACAGGTCCTAAATGGTATATCATGTTCTAGGATTCATTTACACGGAAAGACACGCCAGAATGAGATAGTATTTCCGTGGTGATAAAGGTCAACAGCCAAAGTATACAACTACAGTACCGAATGTCAGTGCGTTGACCGGTACTCCGGACCTCTTTTTCCATTGTGACCCGTCATTGGAATCCCAGGCCATGGTCAACGTGATTTCGACCGTTCTTGTGTCACGTCTCGCGTCGCGGCGAGGTTGTAAACCCGTTTTTGCCCCCTTCGAAACCTGATTCGTTTGACACGCACATATACACTCTCCGGCTGTCATTCTTTTATTAATTTGGGCAACAGAATATCCGACAATCGGTTTCTTAGGATATGAAGAAATTTTTCAACGCATGGAATACGCAATGGACGCAACAAACCATGAAATCCATGAAGATGTACCATTCTATGGGGGTGCATCGGAGTTGCCATGGCAAAAAGGCTGCAGTTCCGGTTACCTGTCTGCAGTTTCCACGGAAAATGCAGCTGCAAAGTATTCAGCTAGACGATCCTAACGTCGAGACATACTGCATACCGGGCGCACGCGTCTACGAGCGTTTCTTTGAGGTTCCATTAGGTATACACTGCGAGTGCCGTAATAGCTTCAATTCTGGTCCATCGCCACTGACAGCAAATCTCGGAAGATTACAAGAATGATCAGGACACGCGAAAGATCCAAGTTTTTGCACGCCATTTAGTACCACTTGGTAAAGAGATTCAAATGGATCAACTCCCTTTTCTGCTATATCTCCAGGTAATTTTGAAATACTCAATCTCTTGTTAACGTACATGCATACATAGTTACATAATTGATCGCACGATCAGGGCGGTCCTGGATTTGAGTGTGCGTTGCCTAGCAGCGCATCATCTGGCTGGATCAAGGTTGCATTAAGCAAAGGATACCAAATATTGTATGCATCCAACAGAAGCAACAAGATATGTCCACCTTGATTTGACAATAATCTTAAATGTTAGACTGCTCGATCAACGAGGCACTGGACTGTCAACGCCAATTTCTGCTAAATCACTCGCAAAATTCGAAACCGACGATGCCAAATTTGAATATTTGACACATTTTCGAGCTGACGACATTGTGCGCGATTGCGAGCTTATTCGTAAACAGCTTACGGTCAAGGCCAAAGATCGCAAGCTCAGTTTGATCGGTCAAAGTTTTGGGGGTTTCTGCATAACAACCTACCTTAGCCTTTTGTAAGCTTTGCTTTCTGTCCCCTTGTATCGATTTTTCTTTTTTTACCCCAGCTAACAATGCAGCATCTGATCTTTTCAGCCCAGAATCAATCAGAGAAGCTTTTATTACCGGAGGCGTTCCACCGTTGGTCAACTCACCTGATCCAGTCTATCGCGCACTCTACCCTCGAGTCCTGAAAAGAAACAAGATCTATTATGAAAAGTATCCCCGCGATATCGCTCGAGTACGGAAAATATATGAATATCTCTCAACAAATACAGTACAGCTGCCAAACGGAGGTATTTTATCTCCTCGTCGATTCCTGCAACTCGGTATCTCCTTTGGTCAATCGGGCGGTTACGATCAGATCCACGAGGCAGTGCTGTATGCAGCTCAAGACCTCGATCGAGACGGCGAACTGAGCTACAAGACCCTGAATCACATCCAACAGCTCCAGAGCTGGGATACCAATATCATTTATGCCATCTTGCACGAAGCCATTTATTGTCAGGACAATCAGCCTAGCAACTGGTCGGCCGAGCGGTTACGATCAGAAATGCCCGAATTTGAATGGCGTCTTGATCATCTCAAGGAGGACCAGCCTGTGTATTTCACCGGTGAAATGATCTATCCATTCATGCTAGATGACTATGCTGAACTGCGGCCACTCAAGAATGTGGCAGAGCATTTGGCAAAATACAATGGATGGGGCAAATTGTACGACGAGAATGTGTTAAAGAATAACAAGGTTCCCGTCGCAGGTGTCAGCTACTTTGATGACATGTACGTATATTGTATCATCTCATTATTTTTTAAATTCAATTTTGTTTTATAACTCGAGAATTACACAAATGCGTAGGTATGTGGATCTGGACTTATCACAGCGCACGGTCTCCAAAATAAAAGGACTCCAACCATGGGTGACTAATGAATACGCGCACAAGTAAGTGTGGTCGAGTAGATAATACCCAGAAGCTACCTGATATGAGACTAACGCACGCGGGATAGTGGGTTGCGCAAGGATGGTGAACGTGTTCTCACATACCTAATGAAACTGCTTTCTGGAGACGAAAGCTATGATCGCTAAAAAAAGATCGAGATTTCCGTATCTCGGAGGAGACCTGCTGATTTAAATAAAGTTTTGTTGCCTTGTTACCTCTTTGTTCTCACTAGACGACAATGGCGAGGATCATAGTCATTGGCGCCGGAGTCATCGGCTTGACAACTGCATTGCAACTGCAAAGCAAGGGCCACAATGTCACCATTGTGGCGAAATGGTTTCCTGGTGAAAACAGCATAGAATATACGTCGCCGTGGGCAGGTGAAAACAACAAAACTGCACCCCTAGAGCAGCAGCAGCAGCAGCTAACCTGCATGATTGCCAGGTGCTCACTGGCGCACCATGGCACCCAATTCGGATAAACGTCTCCAAAGTATATATAGAGCGCTTCGCGACATATATACGAGAATACATAATACTTACCACCGTTCCAGATTTTGATGCAGTGACTTATAGGAAATTCATGCAGTGGGCAAAGGCTCGTGGCCAAGAGACAGGCATCATGATCGTGCCCAGTTCAGACTATTACGACGAGGAAACACCAGAAACAGTTGATCCCTGGTTCAAAGATCTTGTATTGGACGTGAGTCACAAGTGTGAGCAAAGTTTTGCTGAACTCCATTAGATACTAAATCAGGGCCTTGTTTCTTCCTCCCAGTTCCAATTTATACCCAAGAATGAGTTACCACCCAATGCTAAAGTCGGCCACAGATACACTACAGGTATAATCTTGACGAGGTTATGAGTTGGTTTGATACCTAGATATTGAAAGTTGGCGGTGATTATGATAGTCGTTATCAACGCGCCTTACTATATCAAATGGCTGCTGAGTGAATTCCAAAGGGCGGGAGGTCGGATCAAACGACAAACTTTAACCCATATCAACAACGTGTTTGATGTGGACGCCGATGCAATCGTGAGCTGCACTGGTCTTGGCGCAAAAACACTGGGCGGCGTTCAGGATACTAGCATGTTCCCTACACGAGGACAAACAATTGTTGTCAAAGGACCCAAGATAAGAGAAACTACTACTCATGTGGGTAAAGATTATATAACCTACGTGATACCTCGCGCCGACGGCACAGTTGTGCTGGGCGGCACAATGCAAAAGAACCAAAGCGATGCGCAGCCTGATGAAGCAACAGCCAAAGATATCTACCGTCGCGTAAAGGCACTCGCACCCCATATCACCAAGGAGCTGGAACCTCTCGAAATAGTGAGGCACAGCGTTGGTTTGAGACCTACTAGAGTGGAAGGTCCAAGGATCGAGAATCAAGTTTACAGTAAGTTCAAACGCTGGTTGGGCCATGATATTTGAACAATTTCTTTCTAGCTCTGACAATCTTTTGCTTCGCAAGCCTACAATGGAAAAAAGATTACTGTCACTCATGCATATGGACATGGAGGTTTTGGCTACCAGTCGAGCTGGGGTTCAGCTGAATACACTGTTAGTCTCGTCGAGCGCGGACTCAAGGATAATGCAAAGCTGTAGTCAAATGTGTTATTGTAGCATCATTTATTGTTGTCAATAACAGCCAACAAATGTTATTTCATCCTTGTCAGTCTTTCTTTCAAAAGATACTGCGTCAACTGCTTCTGATATCGTCAAAATATCATGAGTTTACTATATGATATCAATGTCAGTAGATGCCTGACATTGCAACAAAATAAGTAACGGCCAATATGTCGCCATTCCCAAACAGTACCGAGATGATGAATGATTCGCATATCTGTATTAGTTTCTTTGCAGTTTTCGAAACTACATCACATACCGACTGGAAAACTACGCTACAACATGGTTACTTTGCGTAAATTGGAGCAGAATGCATCGTAAAAATTTTGAAATGCTAAAGGACACCTAGAGACAATGCAGTTGAGGTACGCTAGTACCGATTTGGGTGGCATTGTTTTTAGCATAGCAGTTTCGTTGGCTGCTGCAATAAACGTTGATAAAGCAAGAAAAGGACCAGCTCAAGCTGTATATATTGTCACTGTATGATATTTTGCTCGAGCTAGTTTAGATGGCTTGTCGCCAAACGCTAACGATTATCGTGTGGTGTGTCGTATTAAAGTATTCTGGCATTTTGTACCACTCGCTATGCAATTGCTGGAAAAAAACCAGGCACGCGAATATGATATCCAACAACCCCCTTTCTTCCCTTTTGGACTCACTCTCTCTGTTTGACCTCGTGTAAAAAGCCCTCTCCCTTTCTTCCCCTTTTGACAATTCAAGTGAACAATACAACTCACCCATTTACTTTTCTTTTCTTTTTTTTCCCTCTCATTTCTTTTTCTGTTGTGACGTAAATCCCTCCCCTTAAATTCAGCAATGAGAGAATACAAGTTAGTCGTGTTGGGATCTGGAGGTGTCGGTAAATCAGCGTTGGTACGTAAGAAATATATTGGGGCAGTTTTGGAATATGCATGCTTTGAAAGTGGGGAAAGAAAAAGCTGACATTCTTATATTTTCTGTGCAGACTGTCCAGTTCGTGCAATCTATTTTCGTGGAAAAATACGACCCTACCATTGAAGACTCATACCGAAAACAAGTGGAGGTGGATGGACAGCAGTGTGTCTTGGAAATTCTGGACACGGCCGGCACGGAGCAGTTTACAGCTATGCGCGACTTGTATATGAAGAGTGGTCAAGGATTCTTGCTCGTCTTTTCAATCACGAGCATGGTGACACTGACAGACTTGCAAGATTTGCGGGAACAGATTTTACGCGTCAAGGATACAGATAATGTAACTTGCTTTAGCAAGATCCTTTGTTTGTAAAAGATTATGGCACTAACTTTTTGTATGGTGTCATATCTTGTATAGGTACCGATGGTACTCGTCGGCAACAAGTGCGATTTGGAGGAGGAACGGATGGTGTCACGAGAGCAAGGGATGATGTTGTCACAACAATGGGGTGGAAAGCCCTTTTATGAGACATCGGCCATGTACAAGATAAACGTCGACGAAGTATTTTACGACCTTGTCAGGCAGATCAATCGCCAGAATCCCGGCAAGGATAAAATGAAAAAACGCCTAAAGTGCATTGTTCTGTAATTATGTTTATACCCGATTTTTTTTATACGACCATACCTTTGCGTGAACATAAGAAATATATATATGTATTTAGTTTGCAAAGACTACCCTTCAAGGACTATAATGTTTTTGATTGAACAGACACTTTGATGCTAGAGCCGTGGAACCAATGACAGCTTAAACATTATTAGAAGACCATATGCTAATCCTGCCATTAACGTACAACGAGAGCAGAAGACGCTATACCCTTTGCATTCAACGATTGATCACCGCATGTCTTAAACAGAATCAGTATTATTCATATGCTTGTTTACGTTACAACATGTTATCCATTGTTTTGACGCTTTCGTTTTCTTGATGTCTTTCCGGACTGCTCGAAAAGAATCCGTGCAAGCCGTAGCCTTTGATACTAATGTACCACAAGAGTTCGTAGCGAGGATATGTAATATTAAAGATAACGAGTCTCTATGCTACAAAGCACCGCCTTGCACATGGCATATTATCCGACGCATTAGAGCTACTACTTCCCTTAGCGCGAAAGCAGGAACGTGTTATCGACAAAAATGTGAACCAGATATCTTGGCCATTCGCAAGATTGCATAGCTCTTCAGCATTGAATAAGAACATGAAACGAAGAAAAAACTGCCGACTGATATACCATAAGCAAAGAGAGTGAAAGAAGAAAGGAGGAAAAGAAGCCTGAGACTATCCTTCCCGAGAAATGGTGTAGTGTCTGACATCATGACGGAGGTTGCCATATCAGGACAGCCTGTTCGTGGCCGCTTTTCCGTAACCTCGTTTTCTTACCAGTTTTCGCCATCTCATTCATTTCCACTCAAGCGCACCTTTCGGCAGTCTGACAGCCTTCTCTCCGTCTGGCTGTTTCCTATTCTCCGTATCTAGGCAACCTTTACTGCGCATACTAACTCATAGTTCTACTTGTTCTCCCGTCGTTCTTTATTTCCCTTTTTCCTTGTGTCTATATTCCCGCCATGAAGTACACGTCTATATGCAAAGCTCTGTATGACTATAAGGCCCAATCAGAAGATGAATTAACTTTCAAAGAAGACGACGTCTTGTACATTCTCGACAAAGAAGAGGATCCCGACTGGTGGAAGGCTCAGCTTAAAGCTGCATCGCTTGACCAAGTGGGTCCTGTCGGCCTTGTCCCGGCAAACTATGTTGACGAGGTAGAGTATTGAGCATAGAAAGGACTCGACAAGTCGGTGCTAGGTACTTAAGTACGCAAAAACAGGCTGAGCCTATTGGAACAGTCAAGGCACTGTATGATTACACTGCTCAGCAGGACGAAGAATTAAGCTTTCAAGAAGACGATGTGATGATTCTGTACGAAAATGATGATCCTGACTGGTTTTTAGTCAAAGCAAAAAATGGAACAATCGGTTTGGTTCCCAGTAACTACATCGAGGAGGTAACAAAGGAATCGTTGTTTTTCTTTCAAAAAGAAGATTAGCACGAACTGACGGTATATGCAAGGTCTCGAATCAGCAAGTGGCAAATAACACGGCGACTCAGCAGCACAGTGAACCCGTTCATTCTACAACGGCACATGTAGAAGCGCAACCACCGGTGTCCGTTTTCTCTGCATTATCTGTGGGTTTAGGGTTTTGCCAAGAGCTAAAAGAAACAAATGCTGAATCGTTTCAATTAGAATGCAAATACTGTGAGCGATGAAGTGATGTCCTGGTCAGTCAATGAATACGATGTGGATAAAAAGAAAAAGAAGAAAAGCAAAGGCAACTTGCTTGTTGGCAACGGAATGCTTTGCTATGGCAGCGAAACAGACAAAGCCTCGCCAGTACGCCAATACACTATTACGGATATCAGCACTAGTTCAATGGATGGCAAGAATATTCACATTGAAATTGCAGACGCTGCACGGACTGCTTTGGATTTCCAAGCTGCATCGAAATCAGAGGCAAAAGCTATTGTTGCAAAAATAGAAGAATCTCAGCGGTTGACCAATGCTCAGCAGCAGCAGCAGCACGAGCCACCTAGTCCGGCACAAAATGTGTACTATCAACCTGCGCAACCAGAACCTCAACCTCAACACCAGTATCAACCTGAACCTGAACCTGAACCTAAACCTGAGCCGGTACATGAGAGCGAACCAGAACCACCTTGTGAGCCGCGCTGGGCCATCGCATTGTACGATTTCAACGCAGAAGGACCAGGAGAATTGTCGATCAAAGAGTATGATCAGGTGTTGGTCACTGATTATGTAAGCAGCGATGAGTGGTGGAACGTCGAATACCAAGATGGTCGAGCGGGCATCGTGCCAGCAACATACGTACAGTTCCAGGACGAATACGAGGCAGATCTCAGAAAGGAGGAGGAGCAACGCCGAAAGCAAGAGGAAGAAGAGCAAGAACGTCAACGTAGAGAAGCGGAAGCTGCAGCTGCCAGGCAACGTCGTTTACAAGAAGAAGAGGAGCGACGCAGACAGGAAGAAGAAAGAGCTCGTCAAGCGGAAGCAGAAAGACAAAGAAAATTGGAGGAAGAGAAAAGGAAGAGAGAGCAAGAAGCCAAAAGGCAGGTAGCAGCAGTGTCTTCTCCAGTAGCTCAAGGCAGCGCATCACCGCGACGTAGTCAAATTCCCGCACCACCTCCTCCTGTGAAGCCAGCTCCTGGGCGTACAATGCCCTCACCTCGCACTGTACAATCTATTCCGGTTCCTAACAACCGCTCCTTGCCAGACCGTCCAAAGCAAGCACAAGATCCTGGTAAACCTGACCCGTCCAAAGTGCGTACATGGACCGACCGCACAGGAGCATTCAAAGTAGAAGCACAATTCCTCGCTTACCACAATGGCAAAATTCGGTTACACAAAATCAATGGCGTCAAGATTGACGTGCCCGTGCAGAAAATGTGCATAGACGACCTGCGTTATATTGAGCAAGAGACAGGCGAGCGCTTGGTGGATGACAAGAGCGATGATATACCATTGGCACATATTGCAAACAAAAACCGAGATTGGGATTGGTTTGAATATTTCATGAAAGTGAACATTCCCAGAGAAAGCAGCCAGCGGTATGCGACTGCCTTTCAGAATGAAAAGTTGGGCCCTGCAGATCTGGATAATTTGACGCACAGGAAGATGAAATCTTTGGGTATGAGCGAATCCCATGTACAGCGTCTTCAACGGTATCTCGAGACAAACGTCGCAGAGCCTCCCTCCGATGATGAGAGCGCTCCCAAGAAAAAGGCTAAAAAGACCGTTACGTTTGGAGGAACGAGTATCATTGAAGACGGCAACGACTATATGGACAACACCCAACGACAGATTGAGGAGGATGAAAAACTTGCACGACGATTACAAGAAGAATTTAACTCTGGACGCTCTGATGCTCCTGCTGCCGCTCCTCAAGGTGTGAACTTGCAACGAAGAGGTATGAAGTATTTTGCTATTCGTTCATAGGATAGTGTATATGAATGCTAATGGAAATGGAAAAAATCAGGTACTGGTCGACCATCACCGAATACGAGTGCTCCAAAGGGAGTCAATTCCGATTATATGGAGAAGATCAAGAGCCAACTTAGTGCTCAGCCTTTGCAACCCACTCCGGCTGCTAGCTCATCACCGTCGCAGAGACCACAATCACAAGCAGCACCATCACCTCCCCCACCTGCACCTCCAGCGCCGTCAGCACCATCAGCGCCACCTGCACCGTCAACAGTCTCTCAGTCTGGATTGCGGATGATGCTTGGACTCCACGACCTTCGTCGTCTCGCAGTGTAGCATCAAAGCCTGCTGCAGCTACGAGCTCAGGCTGGTCTTCTTCCCCCGTCAGCGCTGCCCAGAACACTGCACCTGTACCACTTCCACCTCGTCAACGACCGACGCCACCAACCTCTCAACAGATCAAGATAGATCCTCAATTGCTCTCTCAATGGACAGGCAGTCCAAAGCAGCAACAACAATCACAGCAGCAGCAGCAGCAACAGCCGACACAGCCTTCGGCTCGACAAACACAGCAACAGCAACCTGCACCGCAAATGCAGATACAACAACCGCAATTCCAGCAGCCAACGCAGGTGCACCAACAACCTCAAATACCCCAGCCGCAGCAGCCGCCGCAGTTGTCTCACGTGCAACAGATGGCTATGCAGTTCAATCAACAGCAACAGCAACAGCAAACGCCACCTGTTCCACCAAGGTCACCTAGCCAGTTTGCTTCTCAACAGTTTATGCAGCCGCCGCAGTTTCAGCAACAGCAACAGCAGCCTTCGCCGATCCAGGCACAGCAATTTGTGCAACAGCAAGTTCCTCTTAATTCGACGTTGCCTCAACCATTGCTTCCGACAAACACCGGCATGCAAACTGGATTACAGAGCTCTGGAGTTGCTAGTCAACCTACTGGCATGCGATCATGGGCTAATGCTACACCAGATAATCCATTTGGTGGTTCACCGTCCCCTCGACCACCTGCACCGGTGCCACAGCAACAAACAGGATTCCCTGCAAACAATTCCTTGCAGCCGTCCCAAGTTTTTGCTTCGATGACAGGCAATAATAGTTTCGTCAATGCACAGCAGCAGCAGCAGCTAGGCTACATGCAAACCTCGTTGCCAGGGGACAAGTATGCTGTCTTCAAGTCTGTTGATGTGAATGCATCTAGCGTGTTCAATTCTGGAGGGCAACAACAACAGCAGCAGCATCCAGGTATGACGCCATTCCAGCAACCGCAGGCGACTGGATTCGTTCCTATGCAGCACCAACAAAATTTTGGTAATCCACAAGCGTTTGGACAACCACAACAACAGCAACCGTTTTACAACCGTTGGTAAAAAAAAAATGAAAACGATAAAAAAGTGACTATTTAGAAATATACCAAATGCACATTTATTCCTTGACTTCACCGCAATCGACAATTTCAATCTTTGCAGTGGGTCGACCAGACTCAGTGCCGTGTTTTTCCAAAACATCCAAAAGCTTCATGCCATCCACAACCTGACCAAACACAGTGTGACGGCCATCCAACCAGGGAGTTTGGGTGAATGTAATGAAGAACTGGGAGCCGTTAGTGTTCTAGTGATGAAAAAAAAGATACATTGAGTATTTCTTGATTGACATTAAGACAATTTTTTTCTTCAATGGCACTTACAGGTCCAGCGTTGGCCATGGACAAAAGACCCTTGCCGGTGTGCTTGATCTTGAAGTTCTCACTGCAGCGATCTTAGAAAAGATGGATTCATGTAACTGAAATTTCGTGGCAAACTTACTCGGGGAACTTTTGGCCATAGATGGATTCACCACCGATACCGGAGCCATGGGTGAAGTCTATACACAAATCATATTCAATTCCTGGAATTGCATATACACATTTATGCCATGCCAATTCACCAAATTTACCTCCACCCTGAGCCATGAAACCAGGGATGATACGGTGGCTTCATATACGAAAAAAAGGAAGAAAGTTTTAAGAATGTTATGCAAAAACAGAGAAAAATGTTATAAGCAAACTTACAAATGGCTGTTCTTGTAGTGCAATGGTTTGCCCAATTGGCCTACACCTTTCTCACCAGTGCACAAGGCACA
>KK100077.1:38732-57500 GCA_000611695.1 Rhizomucor miehei CAU432
AAAAAGTCACCTTGAAAGTCAAGCGACCGGAAGGTTTGCCATTGACGGCAATGTCGAAGAAGACCTTGGAAGCCTTGTTGCCAGCTGACATTGTCAATAACAAGAGAAGAAAAAAAAGTTGACAAGCGCGCGCGCTCGAATAATCACCTTGACAACCCCGCGTTGAAAAGTTGCCGCCAACCTTTTATGTGGAGACAAAACACTCTTCAAATCTTTTTTCCATCTTTTTTTTTCTTCAATGTCCCTGGTAACGCCACTTTTTGACGACGCAGATATGTTTATGAATGACAATGCACGGCATTCGCCGAGCCGTTGACACCTTCTTAGCCACATGTTTCTAAAATGTTTACTGCGTTTATTTTTATATGTACGATGGACGGCGTGAGAACGGTGTAAAAATTTATAAGAGTAAAAGTGGGTTCCATAAAACTACAGTTGTGCGCGCGGCAAGGGGAACGCGTTTGTTGGGCATAGGTGGTGGATGAGGAAAAAAAAGAAGAGTAACATCGTGAATGGAATGGGGTCGCATAAGGACAGGATCGAGTATGGACGGAGATATATGTGTGTTCGGGGGAAGTGGAGGGAATGGGGTTAGAGGAGTGTATATATGTGAGAGATAGATAGATAGATAGATAGAAGGCCATATATAAGGAGAAGGATGATGGGAAAAAAGAGTTCAAGGGAAGAAAAAGTGTTCCAGAGTCGATCTAGTCGGATGCGTAGCCTCGGCGATGATGATTATGATGATGATGAGAAGGTGCTGGAAAAGATAAAGGATAGATGGGATAGTTTGGACTGCGATCAACAGCTGCTAGCGTCACTGCAGAGAATGTTCGACAGGACAGTTGATCTGGTTATTTGGGAATTGCGGGATTCGTGAGTATGACAAATAAGGCGTTACGAGTTGTGTATGTGTATATCCCATTGTGGCACTTACCCATCATACTAGGCATCTCCTCCTTTGTTACAGGTCGATCGGTTGAGTTTCCAACGATGGGCGAAGATGATGCGCGACGTGTTACAAGGAAAGATGGGCAGCTTGCCTGTTTCATGATACCCCGTGGTCTCAAGTCCGAGACTTTGTACAATTGGTGAGTTGAGCGTTTCTTGCTGGGACGATGAAGGCATTCAATTCGATTCGACGCGCAGTAAGCGCACGGCTGACCTCCGTCACATTTTGTCTTGCGGCGTCGGCACGTTTCGCACGCAGATCCGGAACTGAGGCGACGCGGAGCTATGGTAGTCGTAGCAGCAGCAGTGGCAGCGGCAACGGCAGCTGGCATCATGGTAGAAGAAGAAGAAGGAGGAGGAGAGGTACTGGTAGTGAGGAATTTGGGGGAGCAACGAAACATGTCTTGTTCAGGAAGAAAGGCGACACGCCATCGCTGGGGATGTGGATCAGTGGTGGAAGTGGTCATTTATATATTCAAGAGAGATGATAGCTCGGAAAAAGTCAAGACGAGAAAAAGAAAAGCGTAGCCTTTTATATCTCATATCTCTTGTGTGGTGGAAGACGAACCGAACTAAGCGCCACCCCCACAGAGAGAGCGCACACCAAGGTAATGGGAAGCACAACCCCCTTGCTGATCCTTCATCCGCACGTGCCATCAGCTAGCCGCCAAGAAGTTTCGATGAAACATAAATTGCAGATCGACCCAAGTAGGATGAATTTCTTTTTCAGCTATGTTTGTTTTCTTCGCAGAGCAATCATGTACAGTTGGTAACCCGAGATAACCACAATAGATGCAAGCGCTGCTGCAACGATAAATGGAACTAGCACGCAGAGACCTAATGTAACTGCTGCAGACATGATGGTGATCCATATCAGGGCAGCAAAGCACGTTGCTGTGAATAGTGTAATAAAGACATGCAGCACAAAGAGTGTCAATGGTACTGCAGAAAATGCTGCAAAAATGTAAAGCGCCTTGCGCACTAGGGAGCTAGATGTACAGCAATAGAAAAATTTCGGTGAATCATCTGGCGAATAATAAATTGAATCACTTTGGTGGGAACACCTGTAGTATATTACTTTGTCCATGCAGCTCGTGCAGCATCTTGAAGAGTATGCCAATAACCTGACAGTATCACAAATGCCATGGCAACATACTCCTGAGCAGTCTCTACATATGCTCTTAGTACATCACCCCTTCCTAATGGCTCTTGGAATGAATCTGCCTTGTGCGATTCTTGCAGGGTAATTGCGTTCATGTTTCCTTCTCGGAAAAAAGGGACAATTGCAGAAACATGAAACCATCCCTTTTTTCTTTTTTGTGTGTTTTCTTATTTTTCTTCCTCCACCAAGACTCTGCCTTGTTTTATCAACAAATGCGCGAATTGTGCCTCTCTCTCTCTGCTTTGCCATCTCAGAGTTGGAGCCATGAAATTTTCGTCCAAAAGGCTGATTAACGTTCGATTAACAGTCTGTGAACCCCAAGAATAAATTTGCCTGATACCACTTGTGGAGGTCCGTGCAACCTCTCTCGCACCTAAACGCCTCCATAGTTGCCATAGTTTAAGGAGTCACTATGTACCGATTTATTGACAAGGTGCTCTATTGACAAACCCTATTGACGTTTAGTGCTTTATTGACAAGAAGAGTCCCAATTAGCATACAGCACATCACTTTTCCGAAGAGTAGAAAAGCTGGTGAGTTAAAAAGCTTGCATTGATATCCGTAACAACGTAAATTTTCCCTTCAAAGTAGTTCAAGGATATACCAGTCAAAATAACTTCCCAATAAGCCAGTGACAAAAGCTTGTTCTCTAGCATTCAATGCGCCGAAGGTAAGTGCTCAGAAGCAATTCCAACTCAGCTGGCGAGTTAACTGCTTGAGCACCGCCTGAGACATATGCTCCCTCTTTTCGAACTATGGTATGTATAGTGAGGCATCCATCCAGTGGCCCATCAACACGTTGTGGAAGCACATCCATCATCAACGTATCGATACGAACAACCAGTCTCGACAAAAATGATCGGTTTCTACGAATTTCACCTACTAGCCACTCGGATGATGCTTGAAAAATTTCTACTCGACGCAAATGGCTAAATGACACCCATTACAGACCTGCAAGAGAAGAAACAACGGACGTAACAAGAACGGCCGTGGCCACACCAAGTCTGTTCGCTGCATCAACTGCTCCCGCTGTGTTCCCAAGGTAGATTTCGTTAATTGGACGTTTTATGCAGGCCCTGAGTTAACAACTCGGCAATAGGACAAGGCCATCAAGCGCTTCAATGTTCGCAACATGGTCGAAGCTGCTGCCGTCCGTGATCTTCAGGAGGCTTCCGTGTACGAGGGTAAGTGTTTTCAGAGTTTGAAAGAAAGAAAGAAAACGAAAATGAGAGTCTTGACGCATCCTTCTATTTTGCAGAGTATGCCATCCCCAAGCTTTACGTTAAGCTCCACTACTGCGTCTCCTGCGCTATCCACGCCCGTGTTGTCCGTGTGCGCTCCGTCGCTGACCGTCGCATCCGTACTCCTCCTCCGCGATTCCGCTTCGCCAAGGTAAAGTCGACTGTATAAGTGCTTCTAAGGAACAGATAAACTGACAGAATGGCAATGTGTAGAAGGCTTAAGGTGATCGCGGCTTAGTCCTCTTTTACCTCTGAGGTCGAACGTATATGTTGCTGAATAAAAAGAAGGAAGTGCAGCAATATTCACAGCAACGAACGTGATTTTCATTGAACTGTGTGACATGGAAAACGATTCTCGATCACCTTTTTCGTGGTTACACCATGTATTGATCTCTCTTTTTTTGTCTTTTTGTGTGGTGGGAATGCAAATGCCAATTCTTTGTACCTTTGTCTGTGCTGAAGCAACAAGTGATGATCATCTCATATGATCCAGAAAGAAACACATGCCCTTCTTCCTGACAAGAACCTTGTATGCTACATATCCCTTTCACTTTGAAAGATTTTGAATACTTCAAAGGGTGAAATGAACCCGTTTAAAGACAGGTTCAAATTTCGAATCAATTCATACAAATAATTGTGATGATTGAATATCACACTTTTCGTTCGCGAAACCAAGACTAAGAAGCATGGGAAACATTGGATAGACGAGTTTAGGTTTCCAGTTTTCCCAGGAAAACCTGCCCGGTTTGTCTCGTTTGTAGGGGCGATCCGCGGCTAACTGCGCCTGTTGCTGTCAACCTGGGCAACATTGGAGGTTGCCTTTTCTCTTGATTTTTATTTACTCCACACTTTTTACGGGGGACCCGCACGAAATGGACGATCCGCGATTTTTCAACACTCGTTACCAGGGACCTGAAGTTCTCGAGACGCCAAAGCTGATCCGCAGCATCACCATTGATCGCTGCAGCAACTTTACAAGCGGCGGCGCCAACGGCAACGACATTAACCTTCTTTCACAACTATACAAAGCGCGGACAAATTCGGGTGAGTTTGGGCCGGGGGAGGGAAGCGGACGGTCGTGTGAAATGCGAACAAACGGTTCTAAATCACCGTTCTAGAGGAATACATTTCATTGCTGGTGTACAGTGTACCCGATCTGCGACGGATTCCTTTTGACGAAGCGGTCCAGCAAGAATTTCGACCTACGCGGTTAGGCGAATGGTTCGGACCATCCTGGGTAAGGCCTGAAACTGGGCAAGATCTGATTAGGACATTTATTTTTTCTAAAGATGGGACTTGTTGTCCTCTCTAGTCGACACACTGGTTCCACGTGCAACTGCGTATCCCCAACGAATTTGCAGGCGAGGAAGTGCATTTTATCTGGAATGCAGACAACGAAGCATTGATTTGGAGTATGGATGGAGTGCCGTTGCAAGGCTTGACTGGAGGAGGCAAGTGCTTGGAGCACATTGCGCGGTGTGGAAATGTGCTAGCAATTTAACATGGAGATTACAATAGCGGGAAGTGATGCACGGCACGAGTATATCCTAACGACGAATGCGCATGGAGGCGAGATCATCCAGTTTTACATTGAAATGGCATGCAATGGAATGTTTGGAGCCGGAAACGGGCTTATTGGTCCACCTGATCCCAATCGCTTCTTTAATCTCAACGAATTAGTAAGAGACGACACACGGTGGTTGGATCACAATGCACATGTTTATTTTAACACTTTTGTCGCCTTTTTTATAGGATTTGGCTGTGCCTAATCGACTAGCATGGGATTTACTGTATGATTTTCAGATTATATTGGGTATGGCTCGGGATCTGCCGCCAGATTCATTGCGAGCAGCCCAGGCACTCAACACCGCAAACACCATTGTAAACGCGTTTCGACCTGGAAGCGACAGCAGTTTGGAAGAGTGCCTGAAAATTGCCAAACATTTTCTGAGCGCGAAAAATGGAGACGCACAGCATGAAATTACTGCACTTGGTCACTGCCACATTGGTAAAATTCCTTTGCCTATGATAGGGGAACAGTAACAGGATTAAAGCATGGCGCGCTCTCTCTCTTTTCCTTAGATACGGCATGGTTATGGCCTTTTGAAGAAACTATACGCAAAGCAGCCCGAAGCTGGTCATCACAAATTGACCTGATGGATCGATACCCAGACTACAAATTCATTTGTTCACAAGCACAACAGTACGAGTGGGTCAAGGATAATTATCCTCCACTGTGGGAGAGAATCAAGGAAAAGATCGCCCTTGGTCAGTTTATGCCTACGGGTGGTGTAAGTATCTTTTTCTTCTTCCTTTTTTTGCAGCGTGTGAAATGGAACAGTTTACCAATGTCTGTGTGTGCATGTTTGTGTAAAATAGACATGGATCGAAATGGATACAAACATGCCTAGTGGTGAATCCTTGTGTCGCCAATTCCTTTTAGGGTATGTAGCATTCGGTCTTTCTGGAAGATCTTGTCTGCTTACACTGCTATTAATCTTTCACACTAGGCAACGGTTCTTTGAAGAGCATTTTGGAAAGAGATGCAAAGTATTTTGGCTACCGGACTCGTTTGGATATTCATCGCAGGTTAGAGTGCTATATGCTATATACACTAATTACGCAAAATTCACTGACGCTTTGCAATGCTGCTCCAAATAGCTTCCGCAATTAATGCATCTCGCAGATATGAAATATTTCTTTACACAAAAGCTCTCTTGGAATAATGTAAATAAGGTATGTATAATATTCCAGAGCTCAGCGATGATATAAAGTCGGTCAACTCTAACAAGATTCTTGCTTGGTAGTTCCCTTTTACCACATTCTGGTGGGTCGGTCTGGACGGCACAAGGGCGCTGACCCACATGGCACCGTCAGAAACATACAATGCACAGTGCACTCCAGAAGAATTGATCCGAACGTAGGTATAGGAACAGTGTCAAGGAAGAAAGTAATCCATTATATCTAACCAAAAGATAATAGTGTTCGAAATCATCGTGACAAGGAATATTCAAATATTAGTTTACTCGTATATGGAAATGGTGATGGCGGTGGCGGTCCGCTGGCCAGCATGATCGAGCGGCTGAGACGCATGAAGAATGTGGCAAGTATTCTAGGTGCAACTTTCTAGTCGATAGCTCTGGCAAACCAAGTAATTTTGATTATATAGGATGGTTTACCCAAAGTTGAGATGGGTGCACCCAGCGACTTCTATGAAAAGCTGGAACGAACCACGCCTGTTTTAGCAGAATGGTCAGGAGAAATGGTAAGAGCATTGATGATGCACGTCCATCATGTCAATGGACATTCTGTGTAACCATCAATTGCTAGTACTTTGAGCTGCATCGTGGCATCTTCACTACACATGCATTATGCAAGAAATTCAACAGGAGCTGCGAGTTCTTGTTGCGAGATACAGAAATGCTGGCAACATTGGCTCACATAATGGACCCAGATACATTCGAGTGAGTTTTGTTGTATAGCGACCAATTCTGCGAAGATTTACTAAATGATCGTTGCAGGTATCCTAAAGCTGAATTCGATCAATTTTGGAAAATGATTGGACTTATCCAGTTCCACGATGTCATGTCTGGCTCTGCTATTGAAATGGTATACGATGATTGTCTACAGGTGAATCATGCGCAGTGCTTAAAGCATACTGGGTGCATATCAAACTAAAGCTCTTGCGCGTCCTCTGTCACACACGCAGATGTACACCAAAGTGGACATGGTTGCTCAGCAGACACGTGCCATGATTTTGGATAAACTGCTAGGTATTGATCCAAATGTAACGCCAGAAGGAAAACAAGGTACTCTGTGTTGACTTTCAACGCGCCAATGTAATCCTCTAATTCAAGCTATGTAGCACTTGCTGTTTTCAATACATTGGCATGGCCACGACGCGAAATTGTTGAAGTTCCTTTAGAAGAAGGATTGCCTGCCATGAAACAATACTCTGCCTTTGGGCGCACAGGATATGCACTCTTGGACAATATCCCGGCGCTGGGTGCCAAGGGATACACTCTTACAGAAGAGGCAAAATACGACCCTGTCAAAGTCTCAACGGATGGAAGCAACAATATTGTCATGGAGAACGTCTACATACGCGCTACTTTTGACAAGTCGGGGCACTTGATTGCCTTGGTTGACAAAAAGCTGGAGTAAGTAATGGATAATGCGTCCAAGTCATGCAAGACAGATATATTAACGTCGATGTAAATCTGTAGTCGATCTTTAATAAGACCTGGTGAACGCGGAAATGTTTTCCGCATGTACGAGGATGTGGTAAGTCATCGAAAACTGAAAGACAAAGATCATGCTAGATACTCAATACGTTTCCTTTTTATAGCCACTATTTTGGGATGGTTAGTTTGACTTGACGAGTACCTAAGAGATGCTTTTACTGACTCAATATTTTTTTTGTTTCCCTTCACACAGCATGGGATGGTAAGCAAGGATGCAGCTTATCTTCTAAACATCAGGCCATTATCTAAAATGCATTTCTAGTGGAAATTTACCATTTGGAAAAGGGAAGAAGTGTAGAGGAAGGATCTGTACAGTTGCTAGAGCAAGGACCGTTGCGCGCCGCGCTGTTGGTTGAGAAACGGATATCCGAAACAAGCAGATTGCGGCAAACCGTAGTAATGACAGCCATTTCACGGCGTATCGACTTTGAAACGGTTGTTGATTGGAATGAGAATCGTCAGTTTTTGGTACGTGGCACTCTTTCTCTTCTACAGTCGAATTCTTTATATCAACCTGGTTTTATTTTAGAAAGTAGAATTTGCATGGGATATCAAGGCAGATAAGGTTACATACGAGACACAATATGGATTTGTTCAGCGACCTACACATTACAATACATCTTGGGACAGTGCAAAGTTTGAAGTTGCTGGACACAAATATGCAGATATTTCAGAGTATGGTTACGGCGTTGCACTGTTAAACGACTGCAAATATGGATACGCGGCACATAAAAATATTGTCAGGCTATCTTTGATACGATCACCAAAGGTAGGAATGGACTTGAAAAGCATAATGCAGTATCTCACATTAGCATATACTACACAGGCTCCTGATTCTAATTGCGATATTGGTCACCATGTTTTCAAATATGCTATATACCCGCATGAAGGCCACTTTATGCAATCTGATGTTGTTCGAGAAGGATACAATTTCAATGTGCCTCTCTTGATGAGGTAAGAACATATGACAGGTACTGGATTATGAGTTTTGAATACTCACATTGTCTTTTTTTAAAGAGTAATTCCACAAAGCAAGGCAGGTTCTATTGCAAACAACTTACCACAAATTATGATTGAAGATGCACCAAACGTTGTCTTGGATACAATTAAGCGAGCAGAAGATAGCAACGATATTATTGTCAGAATATATGAAGCATACGGTGGACACGCAAAAGCAAGACTTGTTTGGTATGTGAAGATACATGCATGAAAACTAGAGTGAATCCTGTGTGCTAAGCAGATGATAAAAAAATTAGCTCTCTTCCAATGAATCTATATACCGGTGTAATATCCTGGAAGATGAATTAGAAGCAGTGCCCATGAATGCAAGGTCTGGCTCAGGCAGCAACCGAACTTTCAGCACGAACCTTAGAGTGCTTGACGATGATATCGTGGAACTCCAGCAGCAAGCGGAAAAGCGGCGACAGGCCGAAGGAGTCATAATCAATGTAGGGCCCTTCCAAGTAGTTACCTTGAAGATTAGTTTGTAAAAGAAAAGCAAGGGGTCCTTTTTTTGTTTTCCACAACAACCATACAAATGACCCATCCTGCTCTGAATAAGTATATGGATTCGGTGCATTATTCAACGGTTGAGGAGTATAGACTGGCCGTGATGTATACGACACATTGTATTATCGCGGTATACCTACGCGTGTCTGTGCTTGCGGGAGCTACAATGGTTCCCTGTACTAACCCTGGAATTCGAGCTGCAGAATTCACTGACTCCTTTCAAAATTTACAAAGCCACGGATCTTTAGAGTTTCCAGAAGGAACATGTCTCATCCTTTAAACCTGGAAACTAGGTTGGCTATTGCGCAAGCAACGCGTGCGCGACGAGCGTTGTCAAGGAGACAAAAATAACAACACGCGCCTTTGGGACAGCATAGAATTCTGAGTGGCTATAAGCCTCGGGTATATAAATAAGTTGCACTGCTTTCGTTGTATATGCGCAGCAATAGGTTACTTGCGCACGGCGCAACGCAGCCTAGGTATCGCTTCTCATAAACTCGAAAGACGGGTCAGGAACGTCCGCCAATCAAACAGCAGCGTCTATGAAATGATGACGTTCACCCCCGCCGTTTCGAAATTTTTTAACATATAGGACTGTGTTCCCCGCTTCCCTTCTTACACATCCGTCATGTCTGTTCGTGCAGCTGTCAAGCAAATCGACTGGTCCAAGTTGAGCAGCAGCCTTCCCAAGGAGACTGTTGCCGCCCTTCAGGCCTTCCGCAAGCGTAACGACGAAGCTAAACGCCTTTTGCTCGAACTTAAGGAACAATCCACCACCGTCGACTTTGCTCATTACCGCAAGGTTTTGAAGAACACCGCCATTGTCGACCAGGCTGAAAAGGCTGTTGCCAGCTTCAAGCCCGTCCCATACAACCTGGATGCTCAACTCAAGGCTATTGACCAATTTGAAGCCAAGGCTGTAAGCAATCACGTTCCAATTACCGAGAAAAAAAAGAGAGAACGCGAGAAGAAAAGGACATGCTCACAGTAACACGCATATCTACTATTGTGTATATAGATTGAGAAGGCCAAACAGACAGTCCAGAAGATTGATGCTGAACTCAAGGACCTTCAGGCCACTCTTGGTCACATTGAGGGCTCCCGACCTATTGAGCAGCTGACGGTACGAAGAGAGAAGAAAAGGAGGAAAAGGCTTATTTTTTACAAAAGATACTAAGTGAAAATATGTGTTTATAGATCGACGATGTCATTGTCGCCAACCCCGAGCTCCCCAAGAAGATCGAAGATATGGTTCAAAAGGGCCAATACACCGTCCCCGGTTACAAGGACCGTTTCGGCGACATTTCCTACTTCTAAGCAAAATAGAAAAATTTACATTGTTCGTGGACCTTGCAAAATATCTTTTAAATTACTCTGCGCATCGTTTGCTGCGCGCTCCCAGTACTTTTGTGATTTTTCTAACTGCTGGATCTTCTCGTCTGCTTCCTTGACGCGTTTCACGTATTGATCCTTCATTTCACTAAGAGGGGATTGGATGAACCTAGTAATTAAGCGAGTGAGTTCTATAACAGTCTCTCTCTCTCTCTCTCTCGTCCCTGAGCACACAATCTGTGTCGGGATCACGTTACATTTTCCCAATAGGTTTGTATGTCTTGGTATCGGGATCGAGTGTGTCGAGTTCTCGTCGTGTTAGTTCGGCCATCTTGCGATCGCGTTCTCGGGCCTGGATCTGAGCCTTGACAGTGTTCAGCTGCTGTGTGCTTGCAATGTATTTTGCTTGTAATTCAACAAAGACCTGTCACGTTATTGTGTGTGAACAATGAGCTTGCGACAGATTCGTTGTGTGAGAGAGTTCGCCGTACTTTTCTAATGGTATCATCAGACAGTGAAGACATTGTGAACCGAGTTCAAACGGGCGTGCAAAGGTGTCAAATTGGGCAGCAGATTGGAATTTTTAGGTTTTGTTCACATCCCGCATATCGAATAGCAACCATGCTGGATCAAGTGGGAAACTTCCAAGCATATCATGTTATTACATCTTTATGTAGTATTTGTTTATCTCTACTGTAAATGTATTTTTTTCTACAATTTAGCTTGTGGTCGGACAGGTTCCTTGAAGAAGGTATCGCACACGACACGACGCTGGATCTTGCCGGTGGCAGTCTTTGGCATGTGTTCAGTCACATAGATACGCTTTGGTACCTTGAATTTGGCCAATCGTTGCAAGCAGTATTCCTGCAATTCCTTTTCAATAGCTCTGTCGCTCGGTTTGTTTTGCTGCTCCTTTGCGGTCAAGACCACAGCAGCGTGTACTTCCTGACCATACATTGGGTCTGGTACGCCAAAGCTCACGGCTTCAGCAACCTTGGGATGACTGAGCAAGGCAGCATCCAACTCGAGTGGTGAGATCTTTTCGCCACCACGGTTAATAAGTTCCTTGATGCGACCTGTCAAGATCAAATAACCATCCTTATCCTTCTTGCCCTGATCACCGGTACGGAAGAAGCCATCCTTGGTGAAGGATTTTGCGGTAGCCTCTGGGTTGTTGAGGTAACCCCTTGTAACATTTGCGCCGCGGATGCAGACTTCGCCTTCCTCCACGGGATTGCCGTCTTCGTCCAAAATGGCAATTTCGACGCCTTGTCCGAGACCAACAGATCCAGGCTTTCGTGCACCTCGTTGAGGAAGTGGGTTCGATGTCATTTGGTGAGACGCTTCAGTCATTGCGTAAGCTTCCAATACAGGAGCCTTGAAATGCTTTTCCAAAGCATGGAAAGTAGCAGGAGCTAAGCTGGAGGAGCATGATCGGATGAAACGAATGTGAGGAACTTGAGTAGGTGGGTTGCGGAGCAGGATTTGATGGATGGTAGGTACTATACATATACATGCAAGGTTTAATACCATTATCCTTGTTTTAATCTCTTCTATCTCCCATTGAGCACATATGTTTGGCTCATCCTGTACCTGCTGTGTACCAGTTGCAACCGTTATCAGTGAAATCTTGCCAAAAGTGTGATGCACTGAACTTTCGTTGAATGACAGCCGCGCCTCCAGAGTACAAGGTTGCCAACAGACCACAGACTAAGCCGTGGACATGGAACAGGGGCATGACCAAAAGCGTTCGGTCTTTGGGTGACAGATCGTATGTGCCGACAATGTTGCGCATAGAGGTTGCGAGGTTTACATGTGATAACGGGACACCTGTCGAAAGCGATATACGCTTTAGTTTCTTTTTTTTACTTCTCCTCCACCCGTGAATCAATCTTTTGCAACATACCTTTAGGACGACCAGTAGTACCACTTGTGTGCAAGAGCAAAGCAACATCGTCAGGCTGAGGAGAAAATGCGATCTTCTGTTTGCCCGGAGTGGGTACAGGGCCGTTGGGGCCATGAAGTTCCAAGCTCTGTCCGTTCCAAAGCAATTCCACGATGACAGTGCCTTGTTTGCGAGCTGCAAGGATAGCCGGGTTCTTGGGGTCCTTCGTAGCACCGAGCGGCAGGATCATGACTCGAGCTTTGGAGTCTTCAAGATAGAAGTTGAATTCGTCCTCGGTGTATGCAGGGTTCAAGGGTGCAGATACCAAACGCAGAAATCCCGTTGCAAGAAAGGCAACCGTGAACTCGAGCGAGTTTGGGTATGCCAGCGCGACAGCCTGACCTGGAGCCAAGTCCGGAACGACCTGCGTTAATTTGCTTGCAAAGTCGTGAATGGTATCCAAAAGCTGCGAGTATGACAAAGTCGTTGGTATGGGTGCCGACTTTGGAATAATGATGGCTTCATGGGTAGAGGAGGCCTTGTCGTCAAAAATGGAGTATAATGTTTTCGCACCGGCCATAGGTAAAAAAAAGAGAAAAATTAATAGAGTGTGTTGTTGGAAAGGGTAAAAGAATAAAAAGGAAAGAGAGGTGGGGCTGGCTATCTTTTTTTCTCGTTTGTCATGACCGTTATAGAACTCAGAGAGAGATCAAACCTTGTTCGCATGACGCAATCCGACATCGGGGAAATTTTAACCATCTTCACTTCTCACATTGTTGCGATATCACTAGGCATCAATTGAGCCATTGTTCTTTTAGACACTTATTGTAGAAGGAAAGCGCATTGCCAAGGAAAAAAGCGCGGATTTGAGGCGTAGAGCAGGTTTGCTTGAAGAAATATGGCATGAACAAACAAAATCTCTATACTGACCAGCCTCCTTGAACTTGCAATTGTAGAAAAGAGAAAGGTGTACGTTTTCCCTGGCGGTTGAATGGTTTTCCGTGTGAGGGAAGCACCAGGTCTCTTGGACGGTTCCTGAAGGACAAGCCGAAAAAGGCTACGATCTGCAAATCAAGGCCCTCTTACTTCATTTTAAGCAAGGATCGACAGACAACATTTTTTTTTGCGACGAAAAATAAAAATTGAAAACAAGACATCATCCTTCTCATCTCCTGCCCGTTTTCTTTTTCCATCCTTATAACTCGCTTAGGGCCTCCTCGTTCCTTTTCTTACTTCTCTTCTTTTCCTTCACTTCTTTTTCTTATACCATTTTGTCCTTTCTACTTAATGGCACCTACTGCTGCTGACGAATATCATTTGAGTCTGCGAGCTGTACGGGAGCGGTGCTTTCGTGTACAGGAAGCCGGCGTCCGTAACCGTCTGCGACACTTTGATGTTGATCCGTCAAAGTTGCAAGACGTTGTCACGTTCGTCGTCTCTCTGATCAAGCGTGATTTTGATAATCCCGGTCAGATGCCTGTACACGGAATTTGGCGCTACTTTGATGCTGGCGGTCGTCCACGTATTCAGCAACTCATCAACTCCTGGGCAAGTCTCGGATTCGATGCGACAGAACAGACCAGACGGGTTCTGGACTTGTTTGTCGTGGGTGTCCTGCTGGATACAGATGCAAACAATCACTGGTCATACCGCGAAAACGTGACTGGTCGAACGCTCAAACGAAGCGAAGGCGTTGCAGTTGCCGTCCTGGACCTGTTCATGTCTGGTGCATTCTCAAGTGATGTCAAGGAACCTCATCGAGTTGACTGTGAGTACAATATTATATATCAGCAAAAAAGAAGAAGGATATCAATAACACTATTGTTGTTAATTTATATATATATATATATATATAGCTGAGGGCTTGCTGTCACTTTCGATCGATACCCTAAAACAAGGTTTCCAGGTGGACGAACGCAATATCCTCATCGGGCTTGAAGACCGATTAGAGATTTTGCGATATCTGGGCAACGTACTACGGTCGCGCGAAGATTATTTCCAGTCGTCTGGCGCTGTCCCACGACCAGGCAACCTCATGGGTAAGACAACCAAAAAAGTAGTAGATCGGTGTTGATAATCCATCGGCGCTAAAACACAAGGTAATAGATTACTTGCTTAAGCATCCGTCCACAATTCAGACAAAGAAGGGCGCCTTGATCGTTCTCGAAACGCTCTGGCCTGTCGTGCAATCGATGGGCGAACTATACATCTCTGAGAAAGCCGATGGCAAGGGCGGGATCTCTGGCCTCGGTGACACTTTCCCCTGCGGAGCTATCCAGTATTCAAACAACCCGCAATCCACAGACCACTATGTACCATTCCACAGGCTTTCCCAATGGCTGGTCTATTCACTTATCGAGCCTATGGAACGGTTACTTGGTGCAACCATTGAAGGCACTGAACTCCTTACTCCACTTGCTGACGTCCGAAATGGTAACAAAAAAACATACTTTTGATCGGCTCCTCTGGCGCATTTAGAGATTAACTTGCAATCTTTTTTTTCAAAGGTGGATTGTTGATCGATACCGGCTTTTTGACTCTGAAAAAGCACGAGCTTGAACGCGGCATCGAAAACTATCACAAAAACTCGCTGCTACCCGGTCAGCCTAAAGTGGAAGTGGCACCCATGTTTGAAATGGATGATCCAGTCATGGTGGAATGGCGTGCATTAACAACAGCTTACTTGGATATTGTGGCAGAGCGCGTGCGCGATGCCCTAAAACTAAACAAGAACAAACTTGCTCTCACTCGTTTGATGAATGGCGCAACTTGGAGCGTACGTATATATGTACTGAAGATCTGCAAATTGTTTGTTGCTCACCTAAATACTTCTTTAATAGGCCGGTCGCGAACTTGCAGAAATCTCTCGCCCAAATACTCAGGAACCACCAATTATTATCAAGGTAAAAATGATAAAAGACTTTGATTATAAGGCTTCATTCAGCTCACGATCAGCAATATGTATTAGTACGACAAGTTTGTAATTTTCTAGAAGGGTAAACACTACCCCGTTTTGCAACAATTTACCCGCCTTCCAGTCCTTTTCGATTTTGCTATACACGCTCTTCAACTTGCAAGTCTTTGACGCAACACACACACTCATTCGCTCTCTCTCTCTCTCTTTCTTTCTCTAACTCTCTCCACCGACTGTTTCTACTAATATCTTGTTTTCTCCTTTTTCCTCTCTTTCTCTGGAAAACGCGTTTCCTGACACGAACTTATCTCTGACATATACGTATATATTCTTCTTTCTTCCAACTTGTGTTTTTATGACGATCATCCGGACGATCATCCCAATTTATCATTATTACATATGGCGCCTTTTTCACACCTCCTGTTTTCACTCTATTTACGAACACAACAAAATTGGCCAATATTTATATTTTCTCTTTTTTTTCCTTCTTTTGGCCCCCTCTCCATTCCCTCCTTAATTTGTTCATGATTTACTTTTAAAAAACATTGGAATACAGAGAAATATATGTACATAAATACGAATGGAATAGAAAAAGGGCGGCGCATGGTTGAACTGTTGCACTCGCCTTCTTCTGTAACAAGCAAACAATATGTTACACGCGAACTCTTCATTTCAAGAAAAAAAAGAGCAAAAAAAAAGATCAAATGCAAAACAAGCGTAATTCACAGATACCTACTAAATATAAGTACTTAATGCTTCTTCTGCTCAATATAGTTGATGATGCAGTCCACTTCCTTGTCCGTCAAAACTTCTTGAGTGCAGCGAGCTTTCTTCTTCAAATCATCACAAAGTTGATCAAGGCTGAAATCAGGGCAATAGGTCTGCACTCGTTGCTGAAGATCGCTTGCTCGTACAGACTGGCCCTTGACCTGTCGTAGGGTTTCGAGAACTTGAGTTTTACATGAGGGAGGTTCCATGGTTTCGAGTGTGTCGTTAAGAGGAGCAGGTGCTGATAAGCCAAATAGATCGACGTCCGCACCAAAAAGAGGGGGTAATGTGTCATTATGTAGCAATAAGCTGTCGGCTGATGAAGGTGGCACGCGATAATCTGTAAAGTTGTACACGGGTGCTTTAACGTCATTCACAGGCAATGATTGCGTAAGGAAATCTGTGGTTTGTGGTGGTGCAAACAGACCTTCGATCGACTGATCAGACTGCGGCGTCACATTAAATCCGCCATCCTGTGGGTTGGACTGTGGTGAATTATGCTCACTGCTGCTGCTGCTACTCTTGATACTGCTGTTGCTGCTTAAACTGTAGTGGCTCTTGTCTGTGCTACCGCTGCTGCCGTTGCCAAGTATCATGTCGTCATGCAATGGATACTGGAATGTAAATTGTGTTCCCTTGAGCGCATAGTTTTCTTCCTGCAGCTTTTTGACTTGTTCCTTCAGCAAGTTGTTTTCCTTGATGAGATCAGAGTGTGCAGCGTTTGCTTCCTCGAGTTGCCGAATTCGTTCTTGAAGTTCCTGTACATGCCGTTCTTTTCGTTCCCGGAAAGCTCGCTGTGCTGCACGATTCTGCTCTTTGCGCTTTTGTTTCGGGTCGAGCGGGGTTTCCTAGTTTGTATGAAAATCAGTAAAACTTGTCTAAGAAGCACACAGAGCAAACTAGATGAAGTACCGCACTCTTTTCTAACGGCTTGCGACCAGGTCGTTTGTTCGTCGTAGATGCTTTTGGAGTTACTTTGGCTGGAAGGTTGACACATATTTTTAGATTCCCATCGAGGATCTGCAGGGGGGAAAACATAGAAACAAACCTTCATCTGCGTTTCGCTTGCTATCGTTCGAAGAGACCAATGAGGCTAAATTTTCCAAAAATGATGCCTTAGTATCGACCGATTCTGTAATATTCATGCAGCCTTGCTTTACGTACACTCCTCGGAGAGAAGGGTTGATTTGCGCTTCGAGCCAGCTTTCTTGCTTGCTGACGAAGCAGATCGTAAACGCTGGTTCAGCTTCCGGTTTCGATTGTTGCTTGCGATGGCGTCATTAAGCAACTCTTGTGCTTCATCGTTATATGTAAGGTCGTAAGGATCGTCGTTTTCTGTGCCGCTGCTAGAGTAGTTGTCGACAGAGCTTGACATTTCGAATGTTGAACTGCGAGTGAAAACTGTTCGGCGTGTGGAAAAACTAACCTGATTTTTCGGGACGGTGTTCACTGATTTTGTTCGCTAATCGTTTGACCTGCCCTCTCACTCCGCCAACTTAAAGCAGCATGCAACTGTTCTGGGTCACGGATTTTCGCACACTCAATCTCTTCCTTTTTTAATCTCACAATGTCGTTTCCAAAGATCGCTAAACTCGCACCTCAAACCACTGCACTTTTTGTATGCGATATTCAGGAACGGTTCAAGGGAATTATTTGGCAGTATCCCTCTGTCATTACCGTCGCCAACAAAATGGTAAGCCCGTGGGGTGGCAACGCATACACGTCGAATAAGGGGGTCCATTGACCATTTCTTTCTTTCTTCCTACTCTATCCAGATCAAAGCAAGCAAGATCCTCGATATCCCCGTGGTTGTTACGGAACAGTATCCCAAAGGTAACGCGTTACATGCACTGGAATGACATGTCCAGTCGCATTAAATCCATTATGTAAACAAAACATATAGCATTCGGCCCTACCGTCCAAGAGCTAGATATCTCGGACGCCGCCCTGGTGCTTCAAAAGACAAAGTTCAGCATGTACATTCCTGAGGTTGCTGAACTCTTAAAAAAGAACAATACAAAGTCGGTGGTTCTCGTCGGCATTGAAGTAAGTTGCTGTGTGCTGCTATATTTCTTTCTTTTTCGGAAAGAGCTGGTCCCCGCTTAGCTAATATCTCTCACACATACACACACATATAACAGAGCCACGTATGCGTTTTGCAGACTGCCCTAGATCTCCTCGAAAACAACATTGACGTTCATGTCCTTGCTGACGGTGTTTCCTCCCAGAATCATCCAGAAATCGACATTGCACTTGCTGTAAGTGTGAATAGAAAGATATAGAGCGGGGCCTCGTTTGGCTGAAATATCTTTTATCCGTCCCCACAGCGGATGCGGTCTGCCGGTGCTTCTATTACCACATCCGAGTCCATGTTGTTCCAATTGGTCAAGGACGCCAAACACGAGAAATTTAAGGCTGTCAGCGGTTTGGTCAAGGAGTACATGGAGGCTAGCAAAGTCAATAAGATCTTGCAAAAGGTGTCGGGTAACTTGGGCGCCAATCTTTAATATAACCATGATTCAAAACTCTTTTCCCAACAATGAATTCCCTTTTGATGCACAGCATCATGCGTCATTTTGGATTGAAAGGGTCGGCGCATCGTTGCCTTGAAACCGGGATAAAGCATTCCAATATTCAATTTCCATCATTGTCAACTGTATTCCATGTGTCGTTCGTACACTGCGTCCAGGAAATCCTTGTAAAAGATGGACAAGGTTTCTGGTGTCACTTCTTCTCCTCGTTGTCTTACTATCATCATCATC
>KK100078.1:7011-19080 GCA_000611695.1 Rhizomucor miehei CAU432
CTTGGAAGCCGCTCATGCATCCCATTCGAGAGTCGTAACGTTCGGACAGCGTAAATGATTAAAGGCTTCATTTTTTTGACAACTTGTGCCTTCTTTGCAAACCGCCGAAACACGACACTTTAGCTGGTCTGCTTCAGTGCTTGATTTATGTATAAGAGTAGTGTTTCTTATGTAGAATATTGATTTTCTCCCTCATCCCTTTCTAGATAGTTATCATTGGTCATTACTATAACAATAGATAATGAATGCGCATTCATCTACTATCAAATGGAATAGCTCCGCTCGACCTTTCTCTACTACAGATACATCTATCTTGAGAGTGTGGTGGATGGACCACAGACGAACAACATTACACTAAACACAGCCGGACGAGTAAAGATGTGCTTTAGGAAAATGGAAGATAAATCTAGACATTGGAATATAGCTGAACTTTTATACAGAACACCCATTTAGAATTATCGCTCATTGCGTTATTGAAAATTTGACAGATCAAGTACTACCAATGATTTGCATAGGCCTAGTATAGCTTTTACACGACAAAGTTGCAGGGTTGACAAAGAGATAGCAGCCGATGTACCAAGCAGTGCGCTTTTGTTTTGCGGGAGGACTTTAGGAGAATGGCGCCACATTTGAGCGAAATGGATCCCACTTTATGCGGAGAAGCTTCGTTTTGGCGACTCTCTCGACATTGTAGCAGAAATCTGATGAAGTTGAATACTGAGGAATCTCGGTGGCAACGGTTTTCATCGGAACGTGAACGCGCGTAGGCTTTCCTCCAAAATTCTGAGCATTTTCTTTCTGCGTCTTTAAGTGCACCTTCCAGGAAATTGCAGTCTTTGCTGTACCTACCTGATTTCCACGCAAAGTTTGCTTCTTTTCTTCCCACGGAAAATGAGCCTGAATCTCTTGTTTAACAGCGTAATATAATATTTTTTCAGAATAAGTCAAGACAAATATAATTATAGCGAGATTGGCGCAAACGATAGAACTGTGTGACGATATATACCTTTTACTCGAAACTGAATAATGTAAAGTCAAATACTTAGTACGTAGGAAAGGGAAAAGACAAAAGTGCTCTACTCAAATGAAATCTGTGGAGTTGTCAAGAATACCTTGCCTTTGAAATGCATAGAGCGTACATATCATCATCAAAAAGACTAGATTGTATGAGCACATCCAAAGTTAATTTGGTAAGAATTAACTATCTGTTAGTGTGCAAGCTATACGATGGAATTCCTTGACGATTGAGCACAAATATACGCTAGTCAAGCTAAACTGTAAGAGTGGGTGCTGGCGTTTAGATGATCCAAGACTTGGTTGCCAGGGGCAATGTACATTGTCACGGGTAACTTACAGATATTTCTTGCTGCTGGGAAAAAACAATAGACCTAGTCTAGCTAATGGCATTTGATTTACATTCTTGCGTGGTGATGAATAAGGACAATGAATAGCCACGGTAGAACAAACTATTGCAAGTTCTTTGCTCTTTTCCGGATGATATTAGTTGGTATCTACCTGGACGCGTACTGAAATGCTCTATGACATTTCTAATGATAACACCATGCATCTTTCTTTTAAGATCATTTGAAAAGTACTAGTGTGTATATCTCCGAATCTTTTCATTGCAAGATACTACTTCTGATGTTAATTTATGTTGTCTTGAAATTAAAAAAAGAATATGCCGGGGTATATACATTAATATACATTAACCTAATGCTTGAATGAGGCATCGTAACTTTTCTATCTAGAATACTGAGGGCTATGTCCAAGCGAATACCGCTAGAACAGACGAAGATCGAGGAGGCCATGTGTCAGTCAAATAGTAACTTATTTCCTTTTCAGTCGTTTAGTGGCGTTGGTGGCAGCGACTCGACTGCTTCGTCTAGGAGATGTTGCTGTCGTATTTGCTGCTGCTGCTGTTGTTGTTGTTGTTGTAGTTGTTCTTTTGGTCCTGTGCTGAGAATCGTAATGGAAAGATTGATTTCCATACCAAATTTCCAGATGTTCTTCTTCTGGAAGCACTAGGTCACCACCTAGCTTGGGCTCGGAAAACATTGGTGGTTCGTTCTCTTCTCCTTCTCGTTCCGTTCGCCTATTCAATTCTCGATTCCGCGTTTCCTTGACAGCCTGTAATATCTTTGCTATTTCGGCACTTCGTTTCTCTCGACGTAATCTGCGTGCTTCATCGTTGGTAGTTTCTGGCTGCAGAGGAGTGTTGGACTCTTTGCCCTTTTCTGATTCATTAACTGTAGTTGTAGATGTTGTTTGAGAATGCTCCATGTCTATAGGTGCATCGGAATCTTCTGCTACTGCGTCGCCGTCGTCGTCTGTCGATGATTCAATCTCTTCCGGCGCGAGGTTGAATGGATTATCGTCAATAACACGTCGATTGCTTTCAAAATCATCCACGCTAAAGCGGCGCAAGCCATCCTTTGAATCTGTATCGTAGGGAAAATAGAGCTCTGGCAGGCGCTTTTGCAGTTCAAAGCATCTTTCCACCCACGCTGGCGAAACGACGCGGATATTACGTTCCAGAGCCTGATTCACGAGTCGTGGAATACGTCCTTTGGTGCCTGGTCCATGCACAATATGTGTAACAGACTTGTTTACACCGTCAGCTACATTTGCTCCCATATTGATTGCTAGCCGTGCTATCCTCTGCTCTTCCCATAATGACTTGTCAATAAATACAACAATGCCGCCAAGAATGCCGCTTTGGTGTGTTGAATCAGTAACGTCAGGGCCAGAGGTGCCACCAGGAACAGTTTCATTGCGTCGGCGTACTGTTGCTGTGGTCTTTCGAGTTTGTGAGCTAGTCGTCTTTGGTTTCCTTCGCAAGCGCGCCTGCGACGTCTGTCGAAATGAATATGAATCTGCTGTGATGTCTGAAGAGGATGCAGGCGGCATGACAAGATCCGTGCGTACGCGAAAGAAAAAAGAAAATTCTTGTTACGAATACGCGGAATCATGCGATGGGATCGACATCGTTGCATATCCCGTAGACTAACAGCGCTGCTCTCGCAATCATACATCTTTCTTTTTCTGAGCAGCTGTGGCTTTATCAATGCTGGATGGAAAGAAAAGATGTAAAGTGCTTGGTGTGCCTGATGCGTTGCAATGGTAACTAGGTCGATTCTGATTTTTCGCTTACCATCATCTTGATCTGTTCATTTTATTACCATCGCAGACTTTTTCAAGTGTTCTCCATAGACCTGACCATTAGAAGATACTACAAGTATATCTATGAACTCTGCACATATCAGATACAATTGTTTTCTCTTCTCCTTGGCACGCATGCAAGTCAGCAGATTTTCCAGCGCCGCATATATATGCTGCCACGTTGTAGTCTTCTTTACACTCGAGACTCTTCGCGTACGCACGTTCTAACAATCGACAGCAATTGGTTTCTACCCATCTCATCGCAATCTCTGTCGCTCACAAACTCGAGTTACTTGCTCATCAACCGCACCTTGACCTCCTTTCCTTGAACGTTCTAACTGCGGCGCAATGAACGGTTTGACTGCGTTCCTGCAGACAGAACTTTTAACACTATCGAGCGAGGCACGGCGCAAGCACCCTGAAATCAAGGAGGTATGCTAGCAACGGGTTGTCTATATGTCTTGTCGAACTAACAGCAGCCACTAGGCGTCCGAACGTCTAAGCGCTATATTACGAAGCTTTAAGGAACGACCCGGTCATAATATTGCAAACGGTATGCAGAACTCGTTTATGCGCATTCAGAGAGAAGAAGACACGGGATCTAAAATATTTGATGTGATGATCAAAAAGAACTATCAAAGTCTGAGGATGCTCTGCGACCATTTATACTCGCATGTGAAACGAAACAAGTCAAACTGGTTACCATCGCAATAGGCTGCATACAAAAGCTTATAACCTTTCATGCTATACCAGAGGTGAGAATATCCGTATATTTGTATGATAATTTATGGACGAGACAGGCAATGTGCTTATCTTCTATTGAAAAAAAAGACATCAGTGCGAATGATCTTGAGGAAATTGACGGATATCAGCATACATGGAGTGGAAATCCAACTCAAAATATTACAGACCGTTTTGCCGCTTTTGACAAATTATCGTAGTGTCCATGATGATATCCTTGCTGAGGTATTTGGAGACCAATTATGACGACATGCTGGTTGTACTTAGCAACCGTATAGGCGTTGCTGATATGTTTTCGCCTACAAGACTCCAAAATTGTGGTAGTTAATAATACGGCCGCGGCGACGCTGAGACAACTCGTCATTTTTGTTTTTGACAAGGTTGCAAAAGAGGATGCGCAGCAAGCGACGGAGGACGAGCGAAAGCACGGTAAATATGAATGAGGAATCTGACACGAGACAGATACCAACGATGGCTTCTTAGAGATACAGCTTAATTCTGGAGAGAAGACGGTATTACGTCCATGCGCAAAGGATGCTTACTATTTGTTCCAAGACCTATGCTTATTGACAAACAACGAGCAACCAGAATTTTTGAGATTGAGCCATCTATCGAAAACATTTGGTCTGGAGCTGATTGAAAGCGTCCTTACGAACCATTACAGCCTGTTTCATGCGGTGAGTACGAGACAAGAGAATGTGTATACACAAACTGGTACTGACAATGTACGCAACACACAGCATAATGAACTGAGCTCACTGTTACGCGGAAGAGTATGCCCTCTCATCATACGAAATTTCTCAGAGAAAAACGAGTTTCCCCAAACAATGCGTCTCACTCGGGTTGTATATATTTTGATCAAGCAATTCAGTGAGATCTTGGTATGTAACGGATTATCGTTCCATCTACGAGAGCTAATGGTAGAAACCGAAACTACGTGCAGATCATGGAATGCGAGATATTTTTATCCATGTTTGTAAAGATTTTGGAACCAGAGAATCCTCAGTGGCAAAGAGTGTTGGCAATGGAAATATTTCGAGGCGTGTGCGCAGATCCACTTTTACTTTGCTCGATCTTCAACTGGTACGACCATGCAGGCAACACGGCTGAAGTCTTTCGCGACATGATTACGGCCTTTGGTCGCTTGGCAACCGAGAAACCGCAGTTGATAGGTGCGACGCAAGGTGGCCGAGACAGTTTGGATCACGCAGCTGGATCTGCTGCATACTCGCTGTCGATGAGCAGCTCCTCTGCATTTGGCACAAATGAAAGTAGTGGTGCTAGCCTCGGTGCCTCTTCTTCGACTATGCGCGTACAATGGTAAGTCAATTGGCTGTAACATGCAACCTGCTTCTGTCTAAACCGTTTTAAAGTATTGATCAGCTAGATAAAGCTGACCCTCCACCCATACCCGATACCTACATTTTCTATCTTGCTGCAATGTGTCTGAATTCGATAGCCGACGGACTAGCTGGCCTGGTCTTGCCTCGATTTGCAGCAGGCAGCAATAAGAGCTTCAGCAGTACTACGAATCGATCGACAACAACGACGACGATGAATACAGACTCTACGTCGCCTGAAAAGACTGAAGAGAAAGCAATTGATACGACTGCGAAGCTAAAAAAAGACTTGACATTGGTAACAGATATGGCAAATGTTGCATGGCCTGGCTTGCTAGCTGCAATGTCTTTCTATTTATCCGCAAACCTGGACGAAGAGCTGTTTCAAAACACGATGCGATCATATCAAAACTTCACCAACGTGTGCGGTGTTCTCGGTCTCGTTGTGCCGAGAGATGCTTTCTTGACAAACCTATGCAAAAATTCAGTAGCGGCCAGTCCTGCACTGTCCTCTGGTCTTCTGCCCAGTAAAAGCGCAAGTAGCTCAACAAGCTTGGCAACGACTTCCACTGCTACAGCTGCCTTGTCTTATGCTGAGCTACCGGTTCAACAGCAACAAATACTATCAAATATACAACTTAGTGACAAGAATTTGTACAGCCTGCGTGTACTTCTCAACATAGCTATGTACTTGGGCGGTGTCCTCGGATCCTCGTGGTACTTGGTGCTCGAGACCTTGCAACATGCAGATTTTCTACTTTTCAACAGACCGACTCCCAAAGGAGCAGCTGGTACCCCTGGGGCAGCGCAGAGCGTACATAGCTTGCGTCGAACGCTATCCAACACGGCATCAATCCAATCGTCTTCAACGTTGCCTGGAACGCCAGGTATGCTTCATCGTGATAAACCTTTGAATGAGAACTTGCTCACGCAACATATTGTATGCAGGTCAGGCATCACCAAATGCAAATATGGATGTGGACCATGTCTCCATTATTCAGGCATCGATGAACCGTCTATTTGAAAATACGAAGTATCTTGATGACAAGGCCTTTATTTCCTTTTCAACAGCGTTGTGTCAACTCAGCGCGGAAACCAGCGGTCTACCATTTAAAAGCGATGAAAATGTATCTGCTGGTAACGGCAAATCACCGAGGATGGTAATTATTATATATGTCATTGATCGATATATCTTGTCACTAAAACGCGCTTTAGAGGGTTTTTCATATCAAGTCATTTGCAGTTGAAAAATTGCATTACATTGCAATTCTGAACATGGATCGCTTGCTCAACTCGGAGAGAGACATTGGTGGATGGGATTTGATACTATCACACTTGATCGCAACGGCCAACTATCCACAGACGCCAAGCAGTATACGAACACAATGCTGTGAAACGATCACCGATATTATCATTACAGCCATGGATCACAGCCTTTCTGAGAACAAGGAAACGGATGAAGAGTTTCAAATACGGTTGTTGACAGCTTTGAATCGGTGCATCAACTATTCCCCACCAAAGGAGGAGGCAGATCACGGCAAAACATACCCAGAAGTCCAGAGAATGGGTTTAGAGACCCTTAATAAACTGCTTCAAACCTCTGGTCATTCCTTTACAAGCGGCTGGAGCCATATCTTTGATATGATCAAGCATGTCACTATGGATCAATCAAACAATGCAGCAGAACTTAGCGAGGATTTCGAAGAAGAAAAGAGCGTCGATGACGAGTCTAGGACGGAGCGCTCAAGCGTGGAGACGACATCGTCTTCACTCTTGACCGTAACAAACCAATCTGCGACGATGCATGGATCCAAAGGAACCAGTGGACTTATCAAGGTTGCATTTGCCGGACTCCAGCTTATTTGCACTGACTTTTTGTCACTACTTTCTCCCGATTGCTTGAGGCAGTGCATCTCGACTTTGGGGGCCTTTGGTAATCAAAGCGAAGACCTCAATATCAGCTTGACAGCGATAGGCCTTCTTTGGAACTTGTCCGATTTTATTCAGACGAAGCGAATGGCGATACTAAAGCAGACGGGCGGTGAAAAAGACGAGGCAATCGAGAAAGAAAGCCTAAATATTGACCGAGTACTGGATACGGAGGAAACAACCAAGACATTGTGTATATTGTGGATGCTGCTCCTTCTCCAGCTTTCACATCTATGTACCGATAGACGACCTGAAATACGAAACGGCGCCAATCAGACTCTGTTTCGCACGATCATGATGAATGGTAGAGAGCTTGGAACCCATCTTTGGAATGCTTGCATTTGGGATGTCCTGTTCCCGTTGTTAGACGGAATCAAGATGTCGTCTATTCGCGCCGTCAAAATGATGCATGCTCAGCTTGCAAAGTCTCCGCAGACACCAGGTTCGACAGACCGCGATGCATCCGGATTCATGCTGCACCATTCTCGCGACACAGCGGATAAACAGTGGGATGAAACCAAGATGCTTGTTCTTACCGGTATATCCAACATATTTCACGATTTTCTCGAAAACCTGTCGAAATTACCGCGCTTCCAAGCAGCTTGGACACTCTTGCTCGCGCACCTTGAGGATTCATGCTTGCGCTCAAGTCAAGAAGTATCCCTTGCGAGTATGAAGAGCTTTAAAACGATTTGCACTCCACCGGCTGAAGAAAACATACCGGATTTGCTCAAACTTTGGAAAGAAGCATGGTCATCGTGGTTAGCCATTGGCCAAGGCATTGTCAGTCCTCTTCAGCAAGAGACGAACGATATACCAGGCGAACGCAGCAAGAATCTGGACGCAGAACTCCGTTCATTGACGCTCTCCCTCTCCTCCTCCAGCGCAGCGCCCATTCTCACTGACTTCTCACAAGAAATGCTGACTGTCTATGTCAATACCTTCATTGATCTATACAGCGTAATATCCTCTGACTTCTCGGTAACCGACATCCAATCCTTGTTGCGAGTGTTGCGAGACGTCCTAGTGTACTCGACAAGTCCTCAATATCGCCCTGACATTGACAATCTGTCGCCGCTTCAGGAAGCAGTTTTGAAAGTGATCAATGTACTCGATATGAATGCACCTGATGTCCCACCTCTCGTACTCAAAGATCTAGCAGAGTATATGACGTTGGCATTCCTCAGCCCGACCGATGGCAATGATAAGACGGCCAAAGATGCATCATCCAAGCAGCAGCGACGATACTCAACTGTTACCTACATTGCTCTCAACAAGACCTGCAGCAAAATTGTGGTGGATTTGTTCAAGGCTCACGCTGACAATGTGACTCTGTATGCGGAAGGAGTGTTTGAACGGATCATTGCGGGATATGGTATTCCTATGAAACTCAAGTACGATTGTCCACCTTCTTATAAACACGGTGATAACAAGACACCCCTTTGGAAGTTGGCTACATCATCGTTGTTGGACATCTTGCTACTTGGTCTCGAGAAGCTGCACAGGTTTGGTGAAGGTTTGTTTGCAATGAAATCACTTAAAACTCGATTGATTTTCTTTACTTATAAAAATATACAGAAGTACCACAGGATCGCTTCGAAGGCGTCTGGCGCACTCTTGTAGATATCCTTGAAGGCAGTCTCCTATCTCCAAGGTTAGAGATGATGATGAAGAAGAAGAATTTTCTATACAATTTGTGTAGCTAACTGCATTCTATCCAGCGCGCCTCCATCGAGCATGTCCATTGAAGAACTCGATGTCGATGAACACTTTGATATCTCTGTGCTAAGTGTCATCCAAAGCGACATTGTCATCTATCTTGGCCAGCCGCGCGTTCCCGAGGAGCTTATTCAAAAGATGGTCCATGTTATACGTGAAAGTTCGCGGTTATATTACGTTGACGAGAGTAATTCGCATCGAAGAGATGGTGAAACGGCTGAGGAAATTGCAACCAAGGAACTAGCTATAGAGAACGAAGCTCGATCTACCAACGACCGCTCCAGTGACATTCTCGGTACCACTGGCACGATCGTACCAGTCATGAAAGAATCGTTTGCATATGCAGCCCTGAAAGCATTGTTTACACTCTGCTCTGCAGAAAAACAAGGTATGCGAGATTCTGCGATGCAGATGGCTACTCCAAGATATTTTGACTAACAATACCTTAGACCATCCGGAGGTGAGGAGACGTATCGCACGCGTAACAGCGCCATTCCTTTTGGAACGATGCGAAACCATCCTCCGGAACTATACGGCCGACGTGCCGCTTTTAGGGCGCTGTCCGTTTCCAAGGTATTTGATGGGGTGAGGCGACTCTTTCTTTTGCTGGTTCCAATGCTGACTCTTGACGCTGGTAAACAATAGGGTGCGCAAAGAGGAGATGCTCTTCTTCCTTCAGCATTCGATCGAGCTCAAGCTGCGCGAAAACATCTTGCCTGTGAAAGCGGAAGATGAACGTACTGCAAAGCAGCAGTTGCTTTCAGGTCAACGAGGGCACTTGTTTTACTTGTACCCTGCCCTGTGCACCATGATCACCTGTGAAGATACAACAGTCGTTAGTCTTATCCGTGAATGCCTTTTGGTAGCTGGTGCTGAAGTTGGTTTGGGACCTGATCCTTGTACCAAACGATAAACTTTTAATTCTACCAATACACGCATGAACAAAACCTAATTCCTCCCCCTCCCCATCCCACTTACTCCACTCATACACTTCGAGCATAACTTTTAGTTTTTGCCATTTAGAAAACCGTGTAATCCCTTTTGCATTCTCCCTTTTCTCCAAAAATACAAATATTTAGCGATGAAGAAGGCCTTTTAGCTTATTCCCGGATACGTGTATGTATTTTATTGTTTTTGAGAGTATTTCTAGCATTGCATTGAAAAGTAAATGCTTCCTTACAAGTCTCAATCTTGGGTTTACAGAACGAATTGATAGACTTACTTGCTTGCACCGCATATTGGATTTTCTTTAGCTTGTAAACTTTTACTCAAACACACACAAGTGATATATTCATATGAGTGAACTTTGGTTCTTCTTTGTATTACTCATCGCCCGGGTTGTGGCAGCTAGTGGCACGGAGCAAAGCGAGGTTGAAGAGTACACCATCTGATAATATACTTCACTAAAAATGCATAAACTTTCCTTCAAGGGTTCAGAACAGCTTGTCTCTTTGGTTGTCAAGGTTTTCCGACACTGTGGATTCCATGGAATTTAGAACTCGTTCCTGAATTTCTTTGGGACTAAAAAGCTAGCATTGACGTGCCCTGCATGCCCAAACGTATACGTTTGCTCATGTAAAGATTTCCTTCAACTCTCTGAATTGACATGGAAACTGCGATTGCCCAAGTAATCATGGGTTTCCAGGAAATGTCATGAATCAATTGATATTCCAACCGGCACGGATTAGCCGAAAGAATGGGGTATAGATAAGGAAAAAAAGAAGGTCAGTGCGTTACTGCAGAGATTCCACGGTTCCGGATTTATCTGATGTGCGTTCGATCTGCCCGGATGAACTAAATGAGAGCTACACTGGATTTCTCTGTGTCACATCAAACCAAAAGACTGCAGACTGCCGATCCGGCAGCGAAAAATTATGATTCCCCAAAGTGAATCGTTGGTAATAAATGCCCTCTGATTGATCATATTTTCTGGAGCCTATTTTTAATTTTATCGTCGTTGATGAGTTTCTGACATGGAGCGAAACAAAATTGTTTGATGGGAAGGTCAACTGAGCAAAAAAATGGACATTTTGTCCGCGCATCCGATGATGATGACGACTAATCCTGCAACTCAGTGTTTCCAGCAAGAGCTAAAAATCTGTATCCGGTTTCACACTATTATCAGATGTCAGTGTATATGTGAGCCGTCCGAACTTTGGATTACAGCATCGTAGAAAGTCATTCACTCACACGGATCGTAACTCCAAGTTCTTCATATCTGATAGATTCGTTGGGTATATAAAGGGATGGCGCGAGAATAGTCCCTAATCGTCACAAAATCCACCTACAGCCTTATTATCACTATGTTGTCTGCATTCAAGACTTTTCTCATTGGCATTACCATTGCTGCACTCGTAACCGTGCCCGCTCAAGCTCATCTTGGCATGACCGTCGACTCCCACGAAGTAAGCTCCTCTAACTTGCAATGGAATCAAGACATAATTTGGATCTAATCCATTTTCGTTTACTTAGGAAGGTGGCCTTTATATGACAACTTCCATTCGTGTCCCTCACGGTTGCAAGAACGCCAATGGATCCCCAACCAGAGCCATCACCGTCACAATTCCCCAAGAAGTCCTTTCTCTTCAAGCTGAATATATCCCCGGTTGGGTAAGAAACATTGCTTATGAATATTCTTTACACGTTTAAATAACATGTTTGCCGATTTCTGTCTATCTATCTATCCATTTCTTTAGAACACGACCGTTAGCGAGCAAGAACTTTCCGAACCTCAAGAATTGAGCCCCGGCGGCCGCAAGGTTACTTCCAGAGTGCACAGTGTCAAATGGGAAGGTGGACCGATTCCCAGCGGGCAGTTCATGGACTTTTCGATGCGGGTCTTCATTCCCGAGGTTGGCGATGAAAGCAAGAAATTCTATTTCCCTGTTACGCAAGAATGTGAACAAGGATTGGACTCTTGGGACCAAATCCCTGGTACTGACGGTTACAACGCTTCCAAGCAACATGATGCTCCTTACATTCACATTGGCGAGTCCGTCGATAGCCATCCTTGGATTGAAGACAGATCCGGTGCTGGATCCATCTACAAAGGCGGAATGGCTTTTGCTACCATTGTGTTTGCTGCCTTGGCCGCAATTCAACTTGCTTAAGCAAACTTGTTATAAAAATTGATGTACACCTTTTCTATCCTCCTTGTATTTATTTATACTCTTAGCTACAT
>KK100079.1:20711-37910 GCA_000611695.1 Rhizomucor miehei CAU432
GACCATCGTCAAGTTCTTATAAATATGTAAAATCTATATCAGCGAAATTAAAAAGCAATATTTCCGTTCTCTGCGTCGTCTGCAAAGCTCAAGCACAGCACGCGAATATCAAAATGCCTGGATTTGTTATCCATAATTCCTTAAATTGTTTGGCGGTTCCTGCCATGAGAGAGTCTGCAGAGTTGTCGTTGACCATTTCCATTTGGAATATCCACGCAAATGATGGAGTACACACATGCAATAATTAGTAGAAAACCGTAGACAACTAAAAAAGGAATGTACAATGTACGACGCTTGATGTGGTGGTACAATGCAGGCCCGTAACCATGGTACGACCGTCCTCCGGCATATTTTTCTGACGACATATTGTCTTCCACCACCACTTGTCGCAAGAAGAGGGGGGGGTCGACTTTTTTTGCAAAGAATAAAGCGAAAGAATATTCAAAAGAAATACACTGCTCAAAGAAGCTTGGATGGCAGCTTATCTGGAACAAGTCGCACCCGATATGGTTGCCATGGTATCGTGAATCGAGACAAGAATGAACATTGTGTGTATATGGGAGACATTTGGTCCCCTGCTGCTGCTGCTGCTGCTGCTGCTGCATGTTATCTCTTATGGAAGGTAATGATGGGTCGTATTCAACAGCGTTGGGTACAGCAGGTACGGCGGGTATATCGGTTCTAGTAGTAGGTCGTGCTTCTCTTCTCCGGACAGAATGGTATCGCCGGTGTTGATGATGATGCTCTCCGTTACTCACAGAGTCTTCACCCCGTTCTCGTGTACTTTTTGAACGTGAAAGACCACTTGTTGTTGCCCCGGCGGCTTCTCTTTGCTCCAGCAGCGATCCCTTTGCAAATTTGACCTTGTCGTCTATCTGGATCAAGGTACTGTTATTGCCTTGATCGTCTTCATCGTCGTGGAAGTCTCTGTTGGGTTATATGTGTGTACGTGGAGCAGGGGCCCTGGTTGCCCAACACCCAAAATAATGGTATACAGTCCAAAGAAACCAAAAGAATAAAAACATTCTAGATCTTCCCAACTGGAGGAACAACTTTATCACGTCATATTTTTTTCGTGGCCCGCGCATTCACATGCAGTGCAAAGGGCTGACGCAAAGAAAAGCTGAGTTGTTATACACGCACGTGGATCCGACTTTTCGCACGTGGCTGACAAAAAGTTCACAGTGAAAGATGTAGTAACCAAAATATAGTAAGCAGATCAAGGTTTTGTACCATTCATGCTGTTCGAACAATGCAGACAATTTTGAGTCTATGAAAGCCAGCATTTTTTGAAAAGTAACGAGCATTGAGATGTTACCAAAATGGAGACCAACAAATTTTTTGTACCTGAAATCCTTCTGATCGGAACTGAAACCCGCCTTTTTTCGTTCAAAGCGCTCGGACAAACACGGGAATCATGGAAACACGGAAGAATATATTAGGTCCTTTCGGGTTTCCATTGAATCCCCCCATTGTGTGTGTGTGTGTGTGTGTATGTGTCAAACTTGGGAAATGGTCGATCAATGACAAGTTGAGAAAATGTAAAACATAAGAATAAAGGGCATGACTCATAAAAACATGCATGCTTAGTTATCGTTATGCATACCTGTATATGTTTCATCGGATATTTTCCCGTTTGTTTTGTTGGATACTTTAGCAAAACTTCAAAGCGCTATCTGGAGCGATCCGTCCCGGTTTGAACGCTTATGCCCCCTTTGAAAGTCCGTGAACTTGTCTTAAACAGAAAAAGAGAAAGAGAGAAAAGAAACCTGTTGCTCTCTGACGCCTCTTTAACTTCTTTTATCCCCCGAGGATCTTTTTAACTCGTTACCGCCTGGATATTTGTTTATGCCACGGTGACAAGTTTTTTTTTGCAGAAGATCGTCCCGCCCGAAAGTATATATATATACAAAAGATCACAAACACAACCCCCCACTCTTTTTTTTGAAAGGATTCTTCTTCTTTTCTTTTATTCGGCATCTACGCATTGAACATCTCCCCTCTCTCTATCTCCTTTCTTTATTAAACTATGCCTGCCAAAACGGAATCGACAACGACAACAACGTGTCAGCAGCAGCACATTGTCGATGATATTCAAGATGCTGTCAGTCGCATCAAGCGCAGGAAGCTGGATAACACTACGACAGACAATGCAACAGACGTAATAGCGAAAGCTTTGGCATCAGCGATGGCAACATCTACATCATCGGTCGCAGACAAGGACAAACCTCTATCTCCAACAGATCGTCGTGAAACCATCGCTGAAGTACGCGACGGCGTTGAATGGGTCTCTTTTGTCTATTCACACAACCGTACTCTGAAACGATACAGTATCCGTACAGACATTGAGAATGTCAGCATCGATTCCATGGACGAAAAATTCAAACAAGATAATTGTGTAAGTTTTTTTTATTATTATAACACAATCTGGGAGGAGGGAGGACGGATAAAGCTTTTATCGAAAAGACCAAATTTACCCCGCAAATCGGAAAAAGGGAGATCTCTGATGGAAGAAAAAAAATTTATTCTCTCTATGCAGGTCTATCCACGCGCAAACTTGCCAAAGGAATGTTATCGAGGCAACCGATGGGCTTACGAAACCGAATGCAATGTGTTGGGATGGAAACTTGCATGGCTTAACGCTGCTGAAATTTCCGGCAAACGAGGTCTCATCCAGAGAGCTGTGGATTCGTATCGTAATCGAAATCCTAGCATGCGGTCGCGTAGAGTGGCACGTCAAGAAAAGTTGTTGAAAGGTACACTGCGTCGACGAAAGAACACCAATGAAGGTGGCTGTGCAACGACTTCGACGATGACAACAGCGCAGACGCCCCAACAACATCAACATCAACAGCAGCAGCAAAAGGTCATCTCTATCGAAGATCCGGTTTCTGGCACGCGGCTCCGACTCAAAGTGAATGTCGAGGATGTTTCTGTGGAAACCATTCCGTTGGAATTCCAGAAAGCGAATTGTGTGTTTCCGAGAGCCATGAATGTTCAGCCGGATACTGCACCGAATACTGTACGATGGCAGGAGGAGGCTCAATGCAACGAGCTAGGTTTCAAGCTGGTAAATATTTTAAAAAGAAGATGTCTGGAAATAGATATGTAGAAGAAGGAATGCTAAATAATCGTTATAAGGCGTGGCTGAATCAAAAGCTACTTGCTGGCAAGAAAAACCTACTCCAACGTGCGCTGGATACTTATCGCACTCGATTCATGCCTGCATTGCAACCTCGAAAGAATTCATCACGAACACCAGCTCTTCCAGCACCTCCGATGTTTCCAATGCCACTCACCGCATCCGCACTATCCGCACAAAATGCCTTTTATGCAAAGTTACATCCAGAAGCCTACGAAAAATCGTCGTCATCAGCCATGTCATGCACGAGCGGAACCACCGTTACCTTGGATTTCACAGACTGTCTCGCTGACGACGATGACGACGAAAAAGAAGAACAAGGAATAGAACAAGAAGAAAAAACCTCATCCTTATCATCATCACCATCATCCTCTACCTGCGACGACCATCGTCATCCTTCCATTACCATCCCTTCTTCCGATGAAGAGACCGACGATTATTTTTCTACAAACACCGTTAACAACAATAATAGTTCCACTTCATGCTGTGGCGCTAATGTCAGCAATCGTTTTTCTCCATGCTTATGCGGCGGCGGCAGTGACGAAATGAGCACTACAGGCAGCTATGCCAGTTCTTTGGTATGCACACCAAGTCCTACAGCAACCACTGCCTTCTTTGGTGTCCCAGAAACCGAACTACTCCAAGATTCGTTTATGCTTCCACCTGTCTCCGACATGTCCAATGATTCTTCTTCTTTCTCCTCCTCTTCATCCGCTCTTTTGAAACTCTATGATCCCGTACTTGCATCGCCTTCGCTGCCTTCCAGCGCTGTACAAAAACAGGACCTTGTTGTAAAAATTGAAGATGACACTCTCATGCTCACACCCGATTTTACCTCTGTCGGCGATCCCAATGAATTATTATGCCTCTTTTGAAAATTCTTGTTGTTGTTGTTGTTATTGTTTTAATACACTTTCCCATCTGTAAATAGTATATTCCTTCGTGCCTTAGAAAAGAGAACAAAATATAAAGTATGAAACGAATATATACAGTGTTAAGAATGAATATTGTCTTGGAACTGTTGCTGTTATTTAAACACGAGCAAAGCCTTTGGTTGAGCACGCTGTGCATTTTATGTTTCCACACAATGCCGCCTGCTTCAAGATTTCAAACGGCGCCCTTCCGAAACACTTTTGCAGCCGCCCCTTGCCTCCTGCCCAGTACTTGACAACACTTAAGTCTTATATGGTGCGCACAAAAAAGCAGGCGATAGCTGCGCAGCGATCAGCAAAAGGTAACAAAGACTTTTACTCCGCCAACACTCTTTAAATCGTCGTCGTGTCAATAACGAAAACGAAACGCAACCTTCATTGCGCGCGCTGTCTTTGATAGCTGACCGACTCGCGATCGCACAAACTAATGTCACGTCAACAGTCGCTCAGGTTCGAAAGAGAGAACGTGGCTAAAGCTTTCAAAAACAAGAAGAAACATTTACTTACTAAGAAACCTTCTCTCTTTCTTTTCAAATAGGTGACTGATGGTATCCTAGCAATGACGGACCAGCTTCATGGGGTTGATACCAGGTACACACTCTGAAAGGATCAACTATCCATTTTCTCGCGCAGGTTGGCAACCTTGTATTAAAGTATATATTAAAAGCGCACACGGAGAAACACTGCACGTGAACGACCGAGATTACAAGTGCAAGCAAATCCTGGCGGTCTATGATAACATTACGTATCGAGAAGCAGAGGTCATGCTGATGGATTGTGGCAATGATGAGGTATATATACACACACAAAGCCATACTTGTTCTTAGTCTTGACATATCAATGAGTTTATATAGAAAGTAGTGCTATCACGATTAGCCAATCGTCCAGATTATTTGGAGGGCATACGACGTATCATGTTTACCCCTGTACCTGAAGCATTGTCATCTGCAGAACAACAAGAACCTTCAACAGCAGCAGCCACAACCGCGCCTCAACCACAACCGTTACCATCAGCTCCAGTCTCTGCAGCGCAACCACCACTAGCATCGCAACCGGCACAGGCACCACCAGCAGCTGCAATAGCGCCGTTAACACCTTCATTGCAACCACCTATTCTTTGTCCACCACCAGCTGCACCGCCACCGCAACCATCAGGATATCCCTCCGAGCCATCCACTCCGATACCTTCACCTCCCACGAGAACTACCAGTCATACTTCAAAAAAGTAAATATATATCTGACAGCCAAAAAAAGGGGTTGGGGCGGTGAGGATATATATGATAATTTATTAACATTGAAATTTCCAGACGCAGTCGAGCGATAGGACGTCTTGCACTCGACGATGCATTGAAGCAGGTGCAACAACGAAACGACCATTCCGCATTTGAAGGATGGTCGCAAGCACGCATACGAGCATACCAAATGATTGACCAGAACCCAAACAGTTATTACTACCGATTCAATGCACCGGGTGAAGAGCAGCGCAAGGGGCCCTGGACACCTGAAGAACGGCAATTATTCTTCAAACGGTTGCAAGAAGTAGGCGCAAATGGACAATGGGGGATCTTTTCCACCGCCATTCCTGGCCGTGTCGGCTATCAGTGCTCCAACTTTTATAGATTATTGATCGAAACGAGGCAAATCCATGATCCCAACTACGTTCTTGATGAAAAGGGCAAAGCGCACTATTTATTTGACAAGAAAAGTTCGGATGGCAGAGTAGAAAAGACGTTTCGAACGCACTCGCCGCACAAGTTTGCGTCACTTGGCGAAGGAGGAGGAGGAGGAGCGGAAGCGACAACGGTGAAAAAGAAAAAGGGCCGGCCTAAAAAGATTCAAGAAGATGATGGTGACGAGTCTGGAACCTTTAGTCTCCATTTGAAGCCGTCTGCCCCGAAACGAGTGACACGGTCGTCGACTCGAGCAGCAGCAGCAGCAGCAGCAACGGCAGCAGGGACAACGACAATGTAAAAAAAAGTTCCGACCAACCAACGTCGCAATTTTTTTCCCTTTCTCTTTGGCCTTTTTTTTCAAGTTTTCTTTTATTTTAAATATATTGCTCTTGAACAACAATGTCGAGTGAGGAAGAGATTCTAAAGACAAAGCGGGCACTTCAGAAAGCTGTTGAGGCAGGAAAGACCGAGGTGAGCATACCCTTTTTTCTTGTTTTCCCTTGACGTTTTTCCCTTATCGAATCTCTTCCATGCACGCGGCAAATGGTCCCTTAGTGAATCTCCACATTTACGTCTTCGCACACACGTAACACTCAATTCAGTCCAAGTGGGGCATTGCTGGGTTCGCCGAAAAGAAGAGGGAGAGAGACCATTTGAAGCATGCGCGCGTACATGGTCGTAGAGAGATTTTCGACACTTAAACTTTCACGAGGTACAGAGAAAAGGCTAACAATTTTTCTTTTTTTTCATATAGGATATTCTTGATATCATGGAACAATTGAAAAAGGTCAAGGCTACACAGGAGCTTTTGAGGGTATGCGGTTGAAAAGGAAAAGCAGGATCTCACTGGACATCACGAGACTGAAAACGGATATTAAAAAAGAAAACAGATATCGGGAAAGTGTTGGGCAAATTGAGGACGAATTCAGACGCTGCAGTGTCGCAAAAAGCCAAAGAGATTGTCAAGAAATGGAAGGATGATGTACAGGCCGCCAACACTAGCAATAACAATAAAAAAGCAGAACCCCCTAAATCTGCTGAAAAGCGTACGTTTATCTGGTTGCATTCTCGGACGACGAATGGGATCTAAAAGCTTTAAATAGCCTCAGCACCACCGCTTGCTCGAAAAGACTTGACTGGCTCAGAACCTAGCACGCCACGAACCATCAAATCGGATGATGTGACATTTGACAGCACAGGTAATGGTCCTCGCGACAAGACAATTGAGCTCCTCTATGCTGCGGTGGCTCTGGGAAGCTATGCAGGTAAAAATTTATATTTCTAAAAACGGTTACTTGTAGTTGTATCTAACGTATTAATGATGATGATGGTAGACTCGAGCTTGTTACTAAACAGAGCACTTGCAATTGAAAAATTCATTTTTACCGAATTTGGAGGTGTCAATGAGGGCTACAAGAGCAAGGTGCGATCATTGACCCTGAATCTCAAGAGCAAGAGCAACCCTGATTTGAGAGAAAGTGTTGTGAGCGGCGAATTGAGTGTTGAAAAGCTGTGCACCATGAGTGTAGAGGTAGAGTTATCTTTAGGTTTAATTGGTTAAATCCAGAATTTTCTTTTGACAGGCGGTGGTTTGTTTTAGGAAATGGCATCAGAAGAGGCCAAGGCACGAGACCGGAAGCTTGCCGAAGAAGCCCTGAACAAAGCCAGGGGTGCCACGTCGGCGCAAGCGGAGACGGACATGTTCAAGTGCGGCAAATGCAAGAGCAGAAAGTGTACCTATTTTCAGATGCAAACTCGCAGTGCTGATGAACCTATGACAACCTTTGTGACATGCGTAAATTGCGGTAACCATTGGAAGGTAAACAATATATATATGCGGATCGGGGAGAAGTATTGTATATACTCACTGATGATATGTGTATAATGTATAGTTTTCTTGAACACCCTTCTGTACCTGTAGCATATCATATACTTTTTTGTACACCATCACCTCTTCTTTTTTCTTTCTTCTCTCTCTCTATGTCTATCCCACACTTTGTGTACTTCCTTGTACATTTCTCGATTTTCGAAAATGAAAAAACGTGGTTTATTTTGTACGACCGTTCTATTCTTTTACGGAGCGCCGACAGTAAGTTTTGAAAGGAGTTGACAGCGCGGTGTGGTGCATGATGTCACAAATGCAAGAAAAATGAGAAGAGGAAAGAACCCTCTTAACTCCCCTTTTTCCTTTTTCTCTTTTCTTCATCTCAAAGATATGCATTCTAACGATCTCGACGACGTGCTTCAAGATTTGGAGAAACAAGTGCAAGACTTGTCTCTGGTACAGTGAAAAGAACAGAATTCATGTGGTTCCTGAACGTGTATACCAAATGTACCTATTTTTAAACTCGCATTTGTGTTTGCGTTTTTGTGTGTGTGCGTGTGTGTGTATTGTGTTGGGTTACCCAGGCACTCGACGAAAGTGGTAATGAAGTTTATTATGTCGGCGGCCATCAGACAGCGGGAGGAGGACAACGACACGAGCAGCAGTTGAGGAGTAACAAAGTGGTGTCACCACCATCTCAACACTCGACCATCATGACTGACGATGATGTGGCATTGAGTCAACTTCAACATCACGCCATCACAACACCTGGACGAGCACATTATAAGCCAGCAACAACAACAGTTCATGATTCTTCGACAACTCCCATTCCTACACCCACTCGCAGTTCCCATTCAGCAAGCATCAACAAGTTGACAAGAAGTGCTAGCAGCGGCAGCTCGTTGCGTGGTCATGAGAGGCAGCAGCAGCAGCAACAGGAACTTCTACCGCCCTTGCCGACTGTCGACAATGATGAGGCCGATCTTGTAGCTGCAGTGCAGTGTGCGTGGGCTATTCTCGAAGGAAAAGGAGTAGACGAAAAGAAGAATAGACAACAACAAACAAGTCCCTCCCCACCTTCTTCCATGTCAACAACAACAACACGTCAGGTAAAAACAAGTGTGATGGTTAAATTTGTGGAAAGACAAATCAAAAATGCTAAATTATTTATTATTCTTGCTGCAGCAGTATCCGAATGATGCAATGACACCAAAACGGACACGCCCAGCAGGACCCGCATACACTATCAGTATATACATTAATGATCTTTCGACCCACAAGGCAGTTCAATTGACGAATCTATTGACAACTGCCATGGTGGTACAATATTTCAAGCGGAAAGGATTGTTGGATCAAAGTGATGATTGGGCTCTTTTTGAGGTAGCCAACAGTCATGGTGTTGGTACGTAAAAAATTGCAACAGCAGCAAACCCATTGATATTAGAGAAAGCTTTTTTTTAAAAAAAAGAGAAAATACTCACACAATGGATCATCCTTCCCAATATATAGAGAGACCTTTACGCGATTGGGAAATTGTACTGGATACAGTTTCCATGTGGGACGGGGATATGCATAACATGCTCATGTTGAAAAAGTATCCTTACAGATCATCACTGACAGCGGAGGTGAGTTCCCTCCCTTCCCCTCAAAGAAAAGAAAAGAAAGAAAAAAAGAGTGGGTTATTTAGAAGACAAGCTAACAATGAACTGTATAGAGCGTTTTGCAACCACTTTATCCGCCAAAGCATGGATGGTTGTTGGTCGAGACTAGAAAGGGTAAATGGCAAAAACGATTCTGCTTTATCCATGACAATGCAGTGCAGTATGCCAAGGATAGCAAGGTAAGAAAGAAAAAAAATAAGAAACTAATTTTTTTTCTTGGTTCACATTTTGAACTGACTCATGTTTCTTTTTTTCTATTATTGTTTCAATAATAAGGGCACTGGTGCCATTGTGTTGTGCCATTTATCCAATTTTGATGTTTACACATTGACACAACCCATTCGCGGTGCACCGACAAAGTACATGTTTGGCTTGAGGGCGCAGGACAAGGCACGAAATTACGAGCAACCCGAGGATTATCTGTGTTTCCTGTGTGCAGAAGATTCAGAGTCATTCAAGGAATTCGTGCTCGGTATTCGGTGTGCAAAGGTAAGGAGCAAAAGTTTACATATTTAGGTAACGTTGTGGCACTCAAAATACACATGAAAAAACATATAGAGCACCATGCAATACCAAAGCAATCCGCAGCGAGTGCTACATCCCCTAACTCCTCCTCCTCCTCCTCCAATGGAAGAGAAATCAAACAGCGAGACAACAATGACGATGACGAGCAGCAATAGTGATGATCAACCTCTTTCACGAGGCAACACGATCCGCCGATACAAGTCCATGCGAGACATCAAATCAAAAGACAGCAATGGCAATAGTAGCAGCGGCAAATTGTCACGTAGCGGCACTCTGCGGCACAGAGACTTCCACGACGATGAAGACGATCAAGGCAATAACAGTACCTTGATCCAGATAGACGACAAGGTCAAATTTGCAAAGGGATCGCTGCTGGAGCAAAGAGAAGCCGCCGGGGCAACAACAAGTGGTCTTTCACGTTCAAAAAGTACACGAGAACGGGGTGAAGACTCTGTGAGTAACGGAGAGCATCATCATCAACACCGGCGATACCATTCTGTCCGGAGAAGAGAAGCACGACCTACTACTAGAACCGATATACCCGCCGTACCTGCTGTACCCAACGCTGTTGTTGGAAACAAGACGTTATTGCAACTTGAAGGAACACCCGAGCAAATTCATACCCGTCAGTTACGTGAACGTCAAATGAAACCACTCTTGAATTTTGATGAATCTGCCACCACCGCTTCATCGTCTCGTCGGTAGTAGCAATGATAGCTATATAGCAGGTACGGCGGGTATATCGGTTCTAGTAGTAGGTCGTGCTTCTCTTCTCCGGACAGAATGGTATCGCCGGTGTTGATGATGATGCTCTCCGTTACTCACAGAGTCTTCACCCCGTTCTCGTGTACTTTTTGAACGTGAAAGACCACTTGTTGTTGCCCCGGCGGCTTCTCTTTGCTCCAGCAGCGATCCCTTTGCAAATTTGACCTCACGTCCCTTTTTTTATAAGGATGTGAGAGAGAAAGGATAAAAAAACAAAATAGTTTATAAAGATTGATACAGTTGGTGATATGAAAGAAAGGTATGTAAATCATGCTTCTTTTCTTGTGTGTTGACATCATCAAGAAGAAGGTGATGCCGATGTTGTCGACGAGGAACCGCCATTCTCTTGTTGTTGTTGTTGTTGTTGTTGTTGCTGCTGAGCTTCTTCAGCCTTTTTCTTTTCGAGTTCAGCAATCTCGGCAGCAGCTAGAAGAAAATATGAATTATAAGATACATCAGATGACATGACTTTCTAAAAAACTCACTCAAGAAGCGTCCTCCTGGGCCTCTAGGTCGACGCATCGCATGACGATGTCGGCTTTCATGGAGATATGGTTTTCGAGACCGCGTGGTCGATTTACTCATTTCCTCCAATTTTAAGCGTGCAGCTCGTCTTTTGAGGATGCGATGATACTGCTTTGCATTGACATAGTAGGGTTCTTCTTGAGGTTGTTGTTGTTGATGATGATGATGATGATGCTGGTGGTGTTCTGTATCCAAATGTGCTGTTACTACCGTCGCTGCGGCGTGGTTGTTATGCTGCTCAGCTGTAAGTGTGTTGCCAGGAGCAGCAGTACCAGCCGTTGCTGCTGTAGTAGGAACTGCGCCAGTAGATACGCGATACATTGCTTGCGCCGCTGCAAGCAGACTCGACGGCTATTTTATCTTTTTCAATGAGACCTTAAGGAATAAGGGAGAAGTATAGGTAACTTCACCAGGTACCACTTACCAGCGGGGTGTGCGGATAAGCACTCAAGTGCTGACCATTGGTGTAAACACTCGACGTTGCCACTTGGGAAGTCGTGCCATGCTAAATGCGTTGTCTGGTCAGTGGTCAAATGCAAAAAAAACCAGGTGCCGATCCGGGGAGGGGAAGGGCGTGTAAAGCATGAGCAAGGAAAACCCACCGTGTTTTTGTGAGATGTCTCAAGGTGGTGATTAGGGTCTGGACTGTACGAAGTACTGCGATTCATATTTGTTTAGAGTTTTTTCATGCTTAAAAGAAATAAGAGAAAGGATCAAATGAAAGTGTGTTTGTGTGAAGAGAGATCACCGACCCAGAAGGATCTCAGCAAAATCAGGAACGGTTTCACAAGCAAAAAGCAGAAAACAGGAATTTCTTTTAAAATAACATGTTCTGGTTGATACAATGTCAAAACATGAAATTGCGGAATGAACGAATAACATGATTCTCTAGGATCTGATGGTAACTGATACCATGTCCTGGTCCTCCAACTCGGTGTCTTCTATGGCGTCATCCAGGGACAGTACTTCACCTTCAAAGGATAAAGAAATTTTGTCCTCCATGGAGACATCCAAATTTCTGACTTGAATGTAATGCTTCACCACATTTCTCAGAATAGTATTCTAAACACGATGGATACGGTTAAATACCCCGGTATCCATAAACAATAATTATTTCGTTTTACCTTCTTGACACGTAGAGTAACATCATGTTTATCCTTGCCACGTAATTTGATAAGCATGCGTTCCTCCTCCTCTGGTTCTGCAGCTGGTTGCGGTTCCTGGGGCAGATATGTCCCAAGAAACTCGGCACTTGTTGGATCAATTGCCAGTCGCCGGAACCTTTCCTCCTTCTCCTGCTCTTCTTGTGCAATCTTCTTTTCATAGTCTGCTTTTTTATATACATCTATATATCCATTGTCAGATCACTAATAAACTCTTCTTAATTTTTCACATTAGATCAACTCCACTTACAAATTATATTCTTTGTATCGGGTAACATATTTAAACTAGCCGGCGTCGCGCGCAGTACAACAGGAACGTTTTGGTATACTAGGATCATTTCTTCCTTTTTTAGCAGTTTTCGTTTACAATAATGAGTAAGCATCACGTCGAATGGTTCATTCTAATGGCAAAGAAAAAAGTATCAAACTTTTTGTTAATAAACACAGATCCCATCGCTCTGTCGTCAGATCCTCGACTTACATCCATGACAATGACTTTGACAGGTTTAGAAATATTATCAATAAAAGCCTGTACGTTGGGATCGTTTGTAGTTTGTAGGTTGATAAATTGGACTTTGATCTGTACTTTGTGTGGCCCCACACTCTCGGTAGGTGCAAGGGAAGTTTCTGGAGAGGCAGCGAGCATGGCTAATTCGGGATCAAGTTCATCAACCGACAATGCAGGTATAACAGGCGACAAGGATTTCTTTTCGGATGACGGTTGTCGTTGCTTTTGTTGATGCTGATGCTGATGATTCGGCTGTATACTTGTGCTCGGCCTTTATCATTCTTTTAAATTGTTGCTATGAACTTTAAACTACATAGTCATTGTAAGTACGTACCTTCGCATAGTTGTTGGTAAATAAGGACCATTTCGTCCCGCGGCGGTGGTCGGTGATACTTCCGCCAGATCATCGTCAGATAATAGACTATTCCACACCAGGAGTTAGAGTTCACCAAGTCACAACAAATTTCATGCCTTTCACAACAGTTACATTAAATCAGGATCAATGTACGGCCCTTTTTCTTCTTTCACGTTCTGCTGTTCCGGTTTCTGTTCTGCCTCCTCCGCGACGTCCGGCGCCGCAGATGATGTATCTTTGCTATTCTTCTTCTTCTCCTCTTTTCCTTTATCGTCGTCGTCGCTGCTGTCGGACAGCATTAACTTTGCAAAGGCCTGATACTCGAGCTTTGGTTTCTTCTTACGCCCTTTCTTGTCAGTTTCAGAATCAGAATCAGAAGAAGAAGAAGAGTTTGACTCTGAATCAGAAAGATCCAGTCCCAACAGTTTCCCTATTTCATAGAAACATAATTGCTAAGCAACAATGCGATCAAGTGAGGTTTCCATGGACAAAGTGTGATATAATTACGTTTTTGTAATCTCAGGGCGAATTCATTGGTCGTATTGTCTTCCGTGTCAGTTTCTAGTGCTTTACTTTTTTCCTTGGCCTTTGCTTTGGCTTTTGGCTTTTTCCTTTTTAACCGTTTCACTGACTGATTTCGAAATGAAGCAATGTCGAAGTCGCACATAGAGGAACGAAGAGAATGAATACTGATTGGAGCGGCGCACGTTTTTTTGTGTCTGCACTGATTTTCCTAAAGGAAGTGTATCATCATTTTTCCATTATATGCATTTTCAATTTTGATTTCATTTAGATGATGCATTGGCAGTGAGAGACAATTGCAATGAGGGATAACATGCTCCTCGAGCCAAATGTTTTTACGATGTATTATGTATCTGGGTATGTTTCTTCCTATTTTCTGGACGTTTGGATAAAAATCGGTCCATTGCTGCTTTTCATGAGAAATACAAAAATACATTGGGTATCCAGAGGAGGCCTTCACAAAGACGCAGAGCAAGCATCTTTCGTCGCCACGAATGCAACACGTAATAATGCACGTCGCGTTTGTGTATGTGTCACCATGATGATTTCCAAATTTCTAAAGGGAGTGGCGGTGATCGCTCCGAAAGAGCTTGGCCCTTGGCGCAGAAGCCGAAACCTTCCATACAAAATGAGTTCAGCCATTTACTCATTCATAAACTCCATTACAAACACCATCACTTCCCGCTACGATGTAAAATCCCAGATATCTACAGCTGGTCTCTGGAAAATATACCTCGGCATTCGGAAAACTACCGGGAAACACGTCGCGATCTTTGTAGGTTTTTCAAACTTGATGACAGCTCCTTTTCAACTCTTTCCTTACAATGTGACCCGTTTCCACCAGATTTTTGAAAAACGATCTCTTGATGGTGGCGGTTTCAAACGAGAACGAGGGTACTCTCGCAGTGATACTGAAAAAGTATACGAGTTGTTAAAAAAAGAGGTCAGAAACCACATTCCCCCTCAATTTGTTACTGTCCATAATGCAAACCCCTCCGATACTGATATCTTCTTGTTGCGATTTGTTATAGGCGAGCAACCTTGCACGCTTACGACATCCATCCATATTGGAAGTTGTTGAGCCGGTTTCCGAGTCTCGATCGTCAATAGCATTCGTTACAGAACCATTGATGGGCACATTGTCACATTTAATCAGCGCCAATGCAGGTTACGGTTCAGGGAAAGATGACACCTATGAAATAGACGAACTAGAGGTAAAAAAAGAAACATCGTTAATGACAGCTCCAGATGCAATGGCAAAGAGGGCTAAAAACGATGATAGATTCAAAAAGGTCTGCTGCAAGTAGGAAAGGGTCTACAATTCATGAACGATGCTCGCGTGGTACATCACAATTTGACACCAGAATCCATATTCGTAAATGCAAAGGGCGACTGGAAAATCGGAGGGTAAGAGGAAGAAGAAGAGAGCACAACATATATTGGCCGCTTGGGCAACTCATAGATGAAGCATACAGCTTAGCATTCGGTGTCTTTCTTAATAATCCAAAAGATCAAGGCAACAGCGACGCGTATTTTGAATATAATGAGTACCTACCAGACGAATGCCAGATAAATCTCGACTATGCTGGTTAGTATCATCTACTTGATGAAAGCTGTTAGAAAAATACTGGCTAATTGCATCCCCCACTTTTCTAAAGCACCCGAGTTTATCCTCGACAATCAAGTGTTGCAAGCAAACGATATGTTTTCACTAGGATGTCTCGCATATGCTGTACACAACAAAGGAATATCACTGCTCCACACATTTAACAACCTTCACACCTATGAACGAAAAATCCAAGCTCTCAGCACATCTGATTTCACCAACATGCCCACACATCTACAACGTACGGTATTTTATTCGATACAAAAAAATATCTATGTCATTTGACAGACAGCTTGGACTAATTTTCTCGCACGCCATCGTCTTTTAGCTGTTATTCGGCGATTACTAACGCGGGAACCTTCTCATCGTATGAATGCAGCCGAGTTTCAAAACTCTAAATACTTCGATAATATCCTGGTATCCACCATGAAGTTCCTGGAGAATTTCCCGGAAAAGACTCGTGAAGAAAAAAGCCAGTTTATGAAGGGACTCGCACGAGTTTTGAACCAGTTCCCAGAACGAGTGTTGAAGCGCAAGGCAAGTTGTTACAAATCCACATGTTTATCATTTGTTTAACAACACAGCTTAATGAGACATTCTGCGTTAATTTAGATCCTGCCGTCACTTTTAGAAGAGCTGAAAAACCATCAATTGCTACCGTTCACTATACCTAATATTTTCATCATTACCCAACAACTTTCACAAGACGAATTCTGCCAACTCGTACTGCCTTCCTTGAAACCGATCTTTAGCGTACGCGATCCACCTCAGAATATGATCGTGTTGCTAGAAAAACTCGATGTGTTTCAACAAAAGACTCCACGAGAAGTTTTCCGAGATGGTGAGAGAAGAAGGATTTGTAAAAGAAAAATATCGATATCTCTTAACAATAATGTATTCGTATAGATATCATGCCACTAGTATACGCTGCATTGGAAGCACCTACACCGATTGTGCAAGAGAAAGCCTTACGCATTATACCATCATTGTCAGAATCACTCGACTACACCACCGTCAAGAGCTCATTATTCCCTCGTGTACAGGTAACCACTCAGAAAGAGATTTTGCAAAGAAGAGATATTAGACATTTTTTTTTTCGCCAGGTCTTGTTTGCCCAGACAACATTGCTATCTGTCAAAGTCAGCGCATTGATCTGCTTTCATTCCATGATTAAAGTCATTGACAAGGTGAAAAAGAAAAGAATATTTAAACAGCAATAAGAATTCAAAAGATCGCTAAGACAGTTTCGTGTAGTACACAATGCAAGAGAAGCTCGTACCACTGTTGAAAAATATAAAGACAAAGGAACCGGCTGTGATGGTATGTAATAAGAATAAATTGCTTTTCAGTACGCTTGCCGGTCTGACCAGTGACATACTAGTTGGCTACTTTGGCTGTCTATGACGAAATGGGAAAGCATCTGGACAAGGAAATTGTGGCGACCGAGATTTTGCCTCAACTTTGGCGTATGAGCTTTGGACCACTATTGAACTTGGATCAGGTAAGAGGCATAACCTAGTCAACGCCAGGACTGCCCACATATCTTACACACATACACCTCTTAGTTTAAAAAGTTCATGAAAACTATCAGAGAGTTGACGACGAGAGTCGAAGAAGCTCACACGCGGCATCTGACTGAAGTCAAATCCTTGGAAGAGCAGACACGAAGTGTGAGTGCCAAAACTTCACCTGCCAATGGTTCTCCACAGGTCCTTGGAGGAGACGATGCTATGTCCTTTGAAGCATTGGTCCAGGGCGGCGGCCGCCCCTCGTCTGCTTCAGCGATACCTCCCTCAGCAGCTGCTGCTTCTGATATTTTTGCTATGGGCAACGGTAGCAACGGTTCATTACCGACTGCTTCTAAGATATCCGTAGATGATTTCACGGGCGGATGGTCGTCAAGTACAACTCTCGGTCGGTCAAGTCCAATGATGGCCCCGCTCTCACCTACTTCTGCTTCATCCAGCCCAGTTCGTCAACCAGCCACTGTTAACTTA
>KK100080.1:2155-13090 GCA_000611695.1 Rhizomucor miehei CAU432
CTTGACGACCATCCGCCCGTGAAATCATCTACGGATATCTTAGAAGCAGCCGGTAATGAACCGTTGCTACCGTTGCCCATAGCAAAAATATCAGAAGAAGCAGCTGCTGAGGGAGGTATCGCTGAAGCAGACGAGGGGCGGCCGCCGCCCTGGACCAATGCTTCAAAGGACATAGCATCGTCTCCTCCAAGGACCTGTGGAGAACCATTGGCAGGTGAAGTTTTGGCACTCACACTTCGTGTCTGCTCTGCCAAGGATTTGACTTCAGTCAGATGCCGTGTGTGAGCTTCGAATCATTGTTATCATCCATCGCTCTCTGTCTGTATAGGATACATCAAAAGTAGCAATATATGAGTCGCCGCTAGAGGTCGCAAGGATAGATGGAATTTAGATGAGGGCTCACCTTGATGGACGATACAACATAGTTGCCGCTTCTACAGCCGATCCGCATTACAGGTTGAAAGACGCAGATCCGATATTTTACAAGGTTTATCCGGTTCATCAGTCCACCAATGAATCAACAGCAGCTTTTGTGATGGGAATTGCAAGGAAAATTGAGTCTGGGAACCGTGTTACTTGTCCGATAGTCGAGAACGCGCAGTGAACATAAAGAAATAATTATGCAGCTAATGCGGAAGTCAGGCCTACACATTTATCCTCCATCTCCGCAGGAGCAATGTTTAAAATGGACATCTTTTCTATTCAAAGCTTCTTAAGATAATTCGATTGCTCGAGATAACGAAGGAGTACATTGGTATTTTAGGGTTTAAAAACATATCGTTGGCACTTGCGTGTTCTGGAACTGGGCATATTCTGTCACTGTTGGACGCATCCTAATCATATCTTCTTAGCTGCTTTTTCAGCATAGATTTGACAAAACCACTTTTCGAATAAAACAATGCAACACGTACTTTTGAAGATGGAGGTTAGGGGGATTGTTTTCGTGCTCCATGTACAATTTCTGCATTGGCACTGCTGTCAGTAGATGAGTAATGCATCTTTTTGAAAGTCTGGACAGGAGGTCTGTGCTCCGTTTCCCACGAGCGAGTAACTTGGCAACAAACAGAGAAGCAAGTTCCCTTTTCTTTAAAACCATAAACTGCTCTTTTTTTCACAAAGCTTATTTTTTTCTGTCTTCCCCTCATTGAACAACCATGCGACGGCTTTCCTTGCCACCTTCGCCTGTCCACGCACTCGTGAATACAGCACCGATTGAATGCACACAGTTTTATTACAGTTTCGATGAAACGATAGTGGAGATGACAAGCAGCACCATCTACCCTTGCTTCGGTCCACTTCCGACTTGTCGCGGCACCTTGCTCAAGATGGACTTGCACGGTATCGCATTGGCTCCTTTTCTTCATCCACATCCACCTCTTTTGTGGCGAGACTGACCGACATTGAGCAGCATTATTCCAAAACACATGACGTTGAATTGACACAGAGGTCAGCTCACACATGGACTTGCTTGGATAAAATTCTGGCGGAAAATGTTTGTGTGATATGAATATTTTATAGGCAAAAAAAAGAAACATTAACTTGATGCCTGTTCTACTGTGTAGCTGCAAAGTTTCTTGCCACCAAGGGTGGCATTGTCGACCAGATGGTGCCTGCTGTACAGTCTGGACCAGCATGGATGTAGTCTGTATACATTGTATGACTGTATGGAGAATTACAACGGTCCTTGTCTACTCGTGATTCAGACTACTGATGAAGAGGTGAGTATAGAGACAGGTTCTAAAAACGAAAGACCTTAAGCAAATGTGCAGATATTTGGCGCCTACATTTCCGAGTCACTACATGTCTCTTCCCGATACTATGGCTCAGGTGAATGGTAAGAGAGCAAAATGCATTGCTGAGAGCAATACAATGACGATCCATAGTTTCTTGTGGCGTACGACTTTGCATCAACTCCAAATATACCCCTGGACGGCGCAGAATACCTACTTGTCTATTCCGACCTTGAATCCATCACAGTTGGAGGAGGGTACGTAAGCAACTATACAGTGCTGTCTGCTGGATATGCAGTATCTCACTGTTATCATATGTATATGTAAAAATAGGGATGGTCGCATTGGATTCTGGTTGCACAGGGATTTGCTACATGGTCACAGTGACGTATGCGCAACATTCGACAATCCTCAATTGAGCCAGCAACCCAACTTTGAATGCCTCGGTATCGAAATTTGGGGCTTTTGCTTTTGAATGTTTGCAATAGTTTGCATGTTTAGTATATGTACAAAGGAAATGATTTACACCATCAGATACTCGCTAATAATATTCTGAATATATTCTTGTGATTCCTCCACGGTCATTCGTTTGCGAACCTGTCGCGTCATGTCTTCACCGTCATAGTTCTGATCTTGTTCGCGTGGCGGTAGCCGTATACCAGTGAAGTGAAATGGTACGGTGCTGCCTGTCGCTAACCGCTGGAATGCCCTCAGCAACTCGCCGTCTACTTTTATTGTCTTGCTTTCGCTTTCCTCCATTTCTTCGTCACTGCTTCCGCGTCGTCGTCGTCGTCCTCTCCGGCACAGCACAGTGTTGCTTGATGGTTGTTCTTCCACCGCCCTTGCGTCCAGAGAATATTCTTGCACTATTTGTGGCCATATCGTTGCGAGGGGTATATTTCGTCGTAATACGCATACTCTAGATTCTTGTTCAGTCGTAGCTGTTGTTGATTGGGGTGACGATGACGACGGAGATGATAGATAGCGCGTAATTGTATGTTGTTTCTTTAAATTAATAGCAGGCTTCTTGTTGTTCTTCTTTGCCGCGAATTTGCTCTCGTTGGCATTCTGTGCTGGAGTAAACGGTTGCAGTGATGGTTTAGACGGTGGGGACCATGGCAAGATTGGACTGGTAACGGCGTTGTGCTGCGCATTTAGCTTGACTGGTTCCTCTTGCTTGCGTGCTTTTTGAACAGAAAAGCCAAACGCATTCAGCGTCGCCATGGTATATGAAAGAGCAAACAAAGCAACACACGCGAAAATTGCCCTTCGTTGCCTTTTTTGATTCCAGCGTTCACAATCAATCAAATTTTTTTCCTTTGGCATTTAATTTTCTGCTTTATCTTTACTTTGCTACGCTCTGTACAGGCCATTCATAAGGCACATTGGGATTACGCTGGACACCATATCGCTTTGTAAACTCGTCTAGCTGCTTTGGTCCACGGCTTCCATAAGGATATGGTTCAGGTTTGATATGTTCGCGGTCAATAGTATGCAACAACGGCGTAAATATCTTCCAAGCAGCATCCAATTCATCGTCGCGGACGAAATTAGAATGGTCGCTACGCAAGACATCCTAGGATCAGACCCTCGTATGCGTCTGGAATGCGCATATCCTTGTATCTATCCTTGTATGTCAAATCAAGGTCCGTCGTGATCACCTTATAGGAAAGACCAGGGTTCTTGTTGTTAAATTTAAAGTACATTGCTTCGCCTGGCTGGACACGGAGCACCAACTCGTTGCGAGGTGCATTCTTATACAAGCCGGATGGCACATCCTTAAACTGAATACGTACTTCAACCTTGGCGTTATCCAGTGCCTTGCCAGCTTTCATAATAAATGGCACGTTCTTCCAGCGTTCATTATCGACCCAAAGAACTAGACTGGCGAATGTTGGACAAATACTATCATTAGGAACAGTCTCATCATCCTTGTAACCAGGCTTGTCACCATTAGCAACATATTGACCCAGCAGACTGTCTTTGAGTTCAATTGGACTGACACATCGTAACAGCTTCACTTTGGAATCACGAATGGATTCGGGGTCCGTTCCGGCTGGTTTCTCCATAGCTATCAATGACATGATTTGCAACAAGTCTGCTCAAATCAAGTTAGTAATAATACTTATTCGTTTCCCATTCTTGATCGTGTTGACTTACGATTCTGCATGACATCGCGAATAATATTAAATTCGTCAAAGTATCCTCCGCGACCCTCTGTACCAAACGGTTCTTTCAAAGTGATTTGCACGTTATCAATGCTCTGACAATCCCACATCGCGTTTAAAAACATGTTTGAGAATCGCAAAGTCGAAATATTCTTGACCATTTCCTTGCCCAGGTAATGATCAATGCGATAGATCTTTGGATACTATTGTCAGTCGCGTTGTTTCCAAATTTGCGAAAGTAAATAAAGCGACTTGCCTCGTCTTCTTTAAATAATTTCGCGAGGTTCTCGGCAAGCTTTGTTGAGCTTTCAAGGTCCTTGCCAAATGGCTTTTCAATGATGATACGGTTGTGACCCTCCTCCGAGTAAACATTCTTGCGAAGGCCAGTTGCAACCTCCAGAAAGACCGAGGGAGGCAACGCCATATAGAATATGCGGTTCTTTTGACCGTTCTTGAGACCTCGCTTTTTTTCAGAGTCACTGACGTGTTTGTCCAAGCTCTGCCACGCCTCGTCTTCATCGTATTTGCCTTGCACGTAATCCAGGATTTTCAAAAACTCGTCCATTTTGCGCTTTGACTCGTTGTCTTCAAGCTTAATATGCTGAGTTGCGCGCTTTACATATTCGTCGCGACCAAGCTTGGAGCGTGCATAGCCGGTAACAAACGCATTCTCTGGCAGTAAGCCTTTCCTGAAGAGATTAAAGATGGCTGGAAACGTCTTTTTGCCCGCCAAGTCGCCGGATGCACCGAGCACTGGAATATATACGTATGTAAATGAGTTGTGCATAGACTAAGTTATCCAGAAAATCCCTTCTCACCAATAATTGTCACGGCACCTTGCATTTGCTCGTGCACTTGCTTTTGCAATTCAATCAAGTCGGATGCAGATGCCATAGTAGCTTTAGTAAGTAACAAGGAAAGAAAGGTGGAAAAATGCCGGGGTGTCACCTGGATGAAAAGTCATTATGCAAATGCCTTGTCGGAACGGAAATCATTTGTTGTTTCGCAACAAGGATGTCATTGCTCTTAGCCTTTTACTACTTTTGGTAAATTTCTAAGAGTGTATACTGTGGCTTCACTCAATGACTTTGCGCAAACCGGCATTATCACTGACCTGCTGTATGTTGTCATAAAACTTTGGCGGCATCGCTATCTGTACTCGATCAAGTGGGCATTGCATGATCACGCAAAAATTGGATGAATGTCATGCAGCGCTTCTCGAGACGCGCCTACAGTATTATTTTTTAACCACTTTTCCGTGAAGCGTATCGGACATAACGAATAATGCGAATACAACCGGTCCTGAGAGGGTAGCTGGTACAGCAAGCGAGCAAACGTCAATGCAGGAGAACTTTATAATGCATTTCAAAAGCACCATTCGAGGAACTTGATGAAACGTGGGTAGCACGGGACAATTTGCAAAAGAAATTGAAAGGCCTCAAGAGACGCCAGAGTCTACTCAAAAAGAAATACCACATATTTAACCATCCACTAAAGCACACATATGTCTAGCTTTTCATGTTCTCTGAATCGCCGTCGCCTAACCCACATTACATAGTGACCTTTCAGCGTCGTAAAGGTCGAGGATATTGATCTTCCACCCCGTCTCTTCCAAGTCTGGAGAGCCGTCAACAAAGAGGCTAAGGGTGGAAACGCAACTGAGGGTGTATCACCTTGAAGTGAGCAACATTAACGAAGAGAAACATCTGCTTAATACACAAGCACATGCTTTGTGACAAAGAGTTCCTATGAATGGATCTAACGAATCTTCTGCTTTCTCAAGAATAACTACTTCTCCACGGGAGCTCGAGTAACGTCATATGGATGAGAAGAATGGTGGATACGAATGACGGCTATGCTTATTCAAATTCTTGAGCTCCAGATGGCAGAAAAAAAAGTCGCACATCGACAGCCTCCAAAAGTTGCAAAATATGTTCACCAAGTCTAGCCTATACGTCCAACAAAAGAACAACCCTTGGTCTGTTGCTGCACCATCCCGACTCACAAGCACGACACCGGAAATCAAGACGATGAATGGACCTAACAGATGCGAAAATCCAAGGCAACTCAACCAGAAAGAACGGGCAGGCAATGATGAATGATGGCGTTGACTGCTAGGTTCTCGGCAAGACTCGAGCATATTTACCGCACCTATGACGAAGAATATACGAGTCTCTAAGATCATGGTGGCAAAGAGGATAACCCTTCCACATTTGCCTCCTATCCTGGGCCGCCTCTTTACCTGTGAACAATACGGAGCAACTTTTCATTGGCATCCCCAGATGCAACAGCCCAGATCGACATTAGCGAACGGCTGAATTCAGCCTGAACATTTCCCCGTAATCCCACAATTTTCTGGCGGTTTCCCAAAAACGAGATGCGTGAGATATCTTGTTTCCCACAACGTAAGACGGTATTACCAAGAGATGAAGCGACGCATATACATAGTCCGATTGACCATCGTGACCAGTGCAAAAAGAGAAGCTAGAGTCTAGTAATAGGACGACCATCGTTATAAAGTTACTCTGCATCAATTTTTCCCAGCTTTCATTTAAAGGGGCACGTTTACTCCGCTCCCTCTCTTCTTTTTTTGACGTCTCTCCACTTCTATTTCTTTTTTTTCTTTTAATTGACTTTATTCGCCTATATGGATCCTGGTACGCTGCATAGAGACTATGATTTTTGTATCCTCGGAGGGCGGGTCCGATTGCTAAGTAATACATTGCTTCAGGTGCTGTTATCCTTCCTGCTGCTGCAGCTTTGCTCGGCGGCATGTATGTCGATGTCCGCTACCGCGTCCGAAAAGACCTTTATTCGATCTACAATGTAATAAAGACGATACATACGTGAGTATTCAAGATTGAGGGTGCTACAAGCTGTAACCGACCTTTACTGTACAGCTTCAAGTCAAAAGAGCGGCAGAATGAATTGCATTTTTATTATCGCTTCCAAGAGATGGTGAAGACTATGCCGGATCGAGTCTTTATTGTATTTGAAGACAAGAAATATACCTATAGACAGATAGAACAAGGTGAGACAGGATATTTATATATTTACTTTCTGATTTTGGATGCTCACTTACACACGCATGTTGACAATAGCATCCAATAGACTGGTATGATATGACGTTCGGATATACATACCCCTTACTTTTTTCTTCTCGAATTCTGAGTGCAGAATGCAAACTGATATGATTTTACAGGCTCGTTGGCTGCAGGATCAGGGTGTCAAGGCTGGAGGTAAACGAGTCTAAATGAATATGGTGAGATTACAATTGTGAAGCTAATCATTTTGTACAATCATGTATTCAAATATCTAGATGTTGTTTGTATGATGCAACAGAACCATCCACTCTTCTTTGTGTCCATGTACGGCATTGCCAAAACTGAGGCGATAGCATCGTTGATCAATACCAACTTGTCGGAAGCTTCGTTGATGCATTGTCTGAAAGTGGCGAATACCCGCTTGTTTTTGTTTGATCCGATCTATGAAGCACAAGTAGCTACGGTAGCTGAAGAAGCCAGAGCCCAGGGCACACAGTTGTTTGCATTCGGTGACGCGACCGAAGAGTCTGAATTTTCATGTGCTCTGGCTCCTTCAGTGACGCCATCCGTTTTGCAGCAATACAGTGCAGACAATTTGAATAATGAGGATATCCTAAGGAAAGCGAAGGGTTCTGATCCTGCCATCCTGATATACACCAGGTTTGTATATCTCGAAAATTTGGTTCATTTGCTGTCTGCTCATTTTCGAAAATACATTACTAGTGGTACAACCGGCATGCCAAAGGTAATATTGAATGTGACGTAGAGACAATCATTGATACAGTTTTGATCGCTGAACGAGATCCGTGCATATTTGATCGGACGCATAGGCTGCCATTGTTAGTCACCAAAGAGTGGATTGTAAGTAGTTTCAGTATACCAAGTACATACTCATACCAGCATGTATTAATAGTCTTGTATAGTGATTCTATGGACTTCAGCTGCCATGTCTAGTATCAATGCAGACGACGTCATTTACTGCGTACTTCCATTATACCATTCATCTGGATGTACGTTTACAGCTTATCATCATCCCTTTATATCTAACTGTGTATTGGATGCGCTCTAGTGCTTATATCTGCAGGATCAGCGTTGACAGCAGGAGCGACCTTGGTGATTGGACGTAAATTCTCTGCAAGCAGATTCTGGGATGATTGTGTCAAGTACAAGGTTACAGTATTCCATGTAGGTCACAGACCGCAGCATCTTTTATTTCTTTTCTATGCTAAGCAGTAATTTAAAGTACATTGGCGAACTTTGTCGATACCTCTTGAACAGACCAGTCCATCCTCTTGAGCGCAAGCATTCTGTGCGTCTCATTTATGGCAACGGCATGCAGCAAGATGTTTGGCGAAAAATGCGAGATAGATTCGGAATCCCGGATATACTCGAGTTCTACGGAGCAACCGAAGGAGTTGGCGGGTTTTCCAACTATAACAAAGGCGACTATGGTTTGGGTTCAGTTGGTATCTATGGTCCCCTTTTTCGATTCATGCGTTTCCGAGGCGCACATATCATCAAGATAGACCCTATTACGGAAGAGCCGTTCAGAAACAAGGATGGACTCTGTCAAGAGGTAAGCTGTTGAACACAAGGTACCAAATTGTATCTTTATGATATTAAGATTGAAATTCGCTACGCAGTGCAATTACGACGAGCCTGGGGAGCTCATTATGGCACTCGATCCAAATGCCCCAGATACTTTTGCGGGATACTACAAGAACAAAGAAGCTACAAACAAAAAGATCCTGCGTGACGCGTTCAAAAAAGGCGACATGTACTTTAGAACAGGCGACCTGTTCCGTCTAACGTCTGATGGAAGATACTACTTTGGAGATCGTCTAGGCGATACATTCCGCTGGCATGGTGAAAATGTGGCAACTACCGAGGTTGCAAATGCGCTGAGCGATTTTCCTGGTATTGCTGAAGTCAATGCTTACGGCACACTTATTCCAAACCACGAAGGCCGCGCCGGTATGGTGGCCATTGTTCTTCAACCAGATGTAAAGGCACTTGATATGGAAAAAGTATACGGGCAATTATCAAAACGGCTACCACGTTATGCAGTACCCATCTTTATTCGCATCCTTACGAGCATGGCAACAACAGGAACATTCAAGCAGCAGAAGGCCGGTCTGCGCAGCGAGGGCATCGACCTTACCAAGGTCAAGGACCCTATCTTCTGGCAACAAGGCAACACATATGTGCCTTTCAAACAAGAGGACTATGACAAGCTCGCACGTGGTGCAGTCAAACTGTAAAAGTATCCTCAGATCATCCACCCGCGCAATGCTAGACGTTTATGCTTTTCTTTACGAGAAACTGTAGTCTATGAGGGGAGTGGGGGAGAAACTTTTGTATCAATAAACTCCTTATGAAAACCGAATGAAGAGATGGAAATAAGTTTTACCTTGGGTCTGTCCCAACCGTCTGCCATCCAACCAATGCCCATACTATCTGTGACATGCGCATACCAAAATTCCAAGTCTATACACACGGGAAAAGGAAAGAAAATGTAAATCTTTCATGGTTTTGCACAAAGTATTTCTAGTTTTTTCGAACTCACGTTCTGATGCATTTTCTATCTTTAGCATAATCATGCCAACCGACTTTTCATCAGCGCTGCGCAGCATCGGCGACTCTATCTCGCTCTGTTAGAATGGCGAAAAGATCATTTGGCTCGAGTGTGGACGTTGGCCAACTTGCCTAGGAAGTCTCGCTGCAAAGTTTCGGATACTGCGTGATGCATATCATCGTTGGTACAGATTTTCTGCACTAGTTTACTCGTGACCATAGTTTGCATAATTTGCTCCCCTGTGCCTAAAAAAGACAAGATAAGTTCTAATAAGAGGAAGCACGGTTATACAATGTATAGAACCTAACCTGAAGTGCTGCATGCGACTCCCGGCGTCGTTTCAGTCGCGTTCTGAGCCCAGCATCCAGTTCCATACATGGCAGCCTAATATGGCGTCGAAAATCATATAGTTTTAGATCATCTCCCATTTAATCATTTATGGTCTGAACTGTCAACGAACCTCGCCTACACGCCCAGGTAATTTGAGAGAAATACCGCCGCTGCTGACACCTGCAGCAACGTTGCCCTGAGCATCCACGCAAATCGCCCCGACCGTGTCCTGTCTACATTCCGCCAGACGCTGCATATGGTTCATGTAGGTCGCAAATGCTTCTGGCGATATCAGCTTTTCAGGCGCCACAGTTCTCAATCCTTGGCTCTTCGCCCATTGCCATGCGCCCTGCCCCACCAGTAACATGGGAGGGACGCGTCCTAATGCCAAAGGCTTCTTTCGATTCTGTGCTAGCCGATGCGCTGCTTCTATTGGATTCAATATACCGCTAACCGCACCAACTGCGCCAAAACAAGTATCATCCATGTAACTAGCGTCGCATTCAACCGTGCCGTTCAACGTTAAATTCGAACCATAGCCAGCATTTGTTGCGGGGTCGTCCTGGACACGAAACTCCATGAGCTGCGTTTATGGTAGAATTCTCCTTTCATACTTCGAGGATAGCAACTGCGCCAACAATAGCATCTGCTGCCGAGCCGTTGGGTGCTTTCAAGATCGCCATTGCATGCTCGCAAGCTCTGTGTGTGTGTCGTTGCGAAATGGGAAGAAAGGAAGAGGGGGATCAGCTATGTTGAGGAAACGTGACGCGCGCGCGACGCTTTTCTATCGAGGATATAACTACCTTGCACACGCTGCTCTGTAGCGTGACTCCTTGCTTCGAGACAGCTGACCTGTGAGAATACGGTTAGGTGAGAAATGAGCTTCGCCATTGAGAGTTGATGAGGGGAATATACCTGCACCGACATGAACTGCAACAAAGATGGGCGGCATCGCAAGAGAAGGTTGCTAAATAGCTCTGCGGAAGAAAGGAATGTTCTATGCAGAGAATAATGCAACAGATCGGGTTGTACAGAACCGAAGGGGATCGACGCCGGAAAAAAAAAGAGGAAGAATCAATCAGAATCTT
>KK100080.1:14955-34984 GCA_000611695.1 Rhizomucor miehei CAU432
TTTTTCCCCTTTGGTTTGATTTCCGCGGTTAACTAGCAAGTGGATGTACATAATTCTTTTCCTTCACCCAACAGTTTGAATAAATGAATTTATATGGCCATTTTAAGAATTTATATATTATATAGCAAGTGAAGCATAAAGAGCATAGTGATAAAGTTTACATGCAGAAGCACTTGTTACGTTTCTCTTCAGGTTCCTTTGTTTGCAACTGTTCTCTGGGCTTTGGTTGTATTTCCTCCTTTGTTTTGGCAGTTTCTTGCTTCTGCTCGACTTCCTTCTTTGGCTCCTCTGTCTTGCCCTTTGTGAATGTTTGGAGCAGCTTGCCAAAGGATTCACCTTGGAATTTCGCAAGTTCAAGCTCCTTTGCAGAAGGTTGTCGAGAACCATCGCCGTTGGAAACGGTACCAGCACCGTAAGCGGAACCACCCACGACTTCGGAATTATCTGTCAAGTGTGCATTAGAGAAGCCCAAGGGAACATAGTTGATACCATGGTGAGCAAAGTAGGTCACAGTAGTCAACGCGGTAGTTTCCTGGCCACCGTGCTGCGAGGCGGTGGAGAAGAAAATACCGGCGAACTTTTGAGACAGTGCCCTAAAGTCATTGGTTTAGTTCTTCTCATAGCTACCATAGGGCAATAAATTAAATTACCCAGATGCCCAAAGTTGTCCACTGGCATCGAGGAAGGCCTTCATTTGAGCAGGCTTTTGTAAGATAACTCTCGATTAGAATGTAGAGTTCTTTCATTATTTATTTCACATTTCGTCATTTCTTACCATGGTACCAAAGCGAGTCGGGATACCTGCGGAATAAATTTGACATTCAGCAGGGAACCCAGAGTGGTCAGATCACTTTTGGGATAACTTACCAAACAAGAAACCATCGGCTTCCTTGAGCTGATCAACTGTAATTACTGGCACATCAGGTTTGGGAGGAGCGTGCATTTTTTCAAGGATTTCATCAGATAATGTCTCGGGAACCTGAGAAGAACAACACGTCAGGAACCCGCCATCGTCGCGATAACAATCAACATGATTGGAAACATCTCTCAAAGTAGTTACCTGGAAGAGCTTTGTCTCAACTCCTTGACTTTCGAGGCCCTTTTGTACCTCGAGAGCTAGCTTGTAGACATGGTGATATGTAGTATAGAAAATAATGTATACTTTAGGCATGGTGTAGAGTAATTGTAGTATATAAGAATATGAGTATAAAAATTTAGACAGAAAAAGAAAGCGAAAGAAGGAAAAAAAAGATTAGCCAAGAGAAAGTCAGCTAAGCAAGTAAAAAAAAAATAGAAGACCTGTGTTGGATTTGTCAAACATCACTCAGAGATGAATAACATACAGGTCAATTGCTTTGTCATGTAAGGCCTTCGATTTGTCAAAGATGAGCAATCGGAGGGCGCCTGTATTCTCCGACTGCTGGTATAAAAACCGAGGGCCCCCAACTTTTTCCTTGAATACTTCAGTACACTATACTCCATAGATCATACGAGAAGCCATGGCACCCAAGGTTTACATTGTTATCTACACCCTCTACCACCACATCTACAAGCTCGCACTTGAGGCTCAAAAGGGTCTTGAAGCTGCCGGCGTCGAAGCCAAGATCTTCCAAGGTACTACAAACAAACACAATAACACGTACCTGAAAATGCAGAGTCTAATTTATCCACTACTGTTTAGTTCCCGAGACCTTGCCCGCCGAAGTCCTTGAAAAGATGCACGCTCCTCCCAAGCCTGACGTTCCTGTCATCAGTGTTGACCAGCTCACTGAAGCCGATGGTTTCTTGTTTGGTTTCGGCACTCGTTTCGGTACCATGGTAATAATTGCCCCCAAAAAAGGCATGCCTTTCGTTTTCAATTCAACGTGTACTAACCTCGCTTTCCATAACTTAGCCCGCACAATTCAAGGCCTTCTTGGACTCCACCGGTCAACTCTGGGCCAATGGAAGTCTTGCAGGCAAATTCGCTGGAACATTCTTTTCGACAGCTTCGCAACATGGTGGCCAGGAAACCACCGCCTTGACCACTGTCACCTACTTTGCTCACCACGGCATGATCTACGTTCCTTTCGGTTTCGCCAACACCCACTTGTTTGACAACTCTGAAGTCGTTGGTGGCTCCCCCTATGGTGCTGGTACCGTCACGTAAGTGAAGGAGGAATTGGAATATCGCATAACCAAACATGGCATTTATATGGCTCACACGCAATTTACTGCTGTAGCAACGGTGATGGTTCCCGCCAACCCTCCGAGAAGGAACTGGAAATCGCAAAGACCCAGGGTGAGAACTTTGGCAAGGTTGTTGCTACCTATGTCAAGGGCAAGTCTACTTAAATTCCTTATTGAACTCCATGTACAACACTCCTCCCACTACATTTCTAATATCTCAAACTTCACAACTCCTCTGCGCACATTTAATGGAATAAAACAAAAATTCTGTAGCTATAGTTGAGATCGGCTTTGAGTTTTGAATTCCTATCCACAGGCTGAAACTGGGCCTTTTTGAGCGTCAGGTTGCACTGTGTCCTCACGAAGTCATAACCAGTACTCTTGGAGACCTTGAGTCTCTCGAACTTTTGAGACAGCTGCTCCATCAATTGTTCTAGAACAGCGGAAGGATGTTCATCACTGTATTCTAAAATGACTTCCTTATGTTCTTCACTGAGAATACGCGGGAGACCGCTCTTCCTAGGCTTCTCGAAAAATGCTGTCAGGTTCTCTTTCATACTGCTTGGCCCATCTCTGCGCCGTACGAACATGAATTCCCAGCTGTTTAGCAGCAGCTGAGGCACTCAAACACTTCTCAAACTTCAGTACATCAGTTAAAAGAACTTAGCCTTTTCCTGATCCATCTAGAGCATGTGGGCTAGCTTGGCAGACGCCTTTTCCTGCAAACGTCTACATCCCTCCATGCATTTTTCAATCTGCATAGCCTCTGGTCCACGGTCGCTCCGCTGAGGCATATTACGCAAGTATTGCGTGTAGGAACTTACCGTTTCAAGAGCACACTGGTCTCCGTCAACGACGTAGTCCATGGGCTTAGGCATATCATGCTCGTCGACAACATTTCCTAGTCCATCTTCATAGAAAAACTGAACGTATATCTTAAAATTTGTGTGACGTGGTATTTCAAATGTGCGATGTGGTAGGAAGGAGGAAAGCCGGTGATGAAAATGTCTATGTTCTATATACCTCGATATGCCAAGCTTTGTGTGACAAGAAGTTCACTCTTGGACAATGCGAAATTCATTTTCAACAGCTGGGCGAAATTATGCTTTGGAAAGAGTGTATTCTCAAAAGCCTTGGAACATTTCAGATTCCGCTGCGGTTGTCGCTGCGCGAGGTTATCTGCTGCAGCCATGCTTACGCCATTAGTTCTTCCTCTCTCACATCTAGCGTATGTATAGGCATCCATTCGCCCATCCATCGCATTCACGGTACTGACTGATTCATCCATTCAGCATGTCTTCGGAACTCGCCATCGTCTACGCTGCTCTCATCCTCCAGGACGACAACGTCGAAGTCACTGCAAGTATAGCCGGCTCATTTGTCAGACTGCAATTTTGGAATGCTAATAGAATCTAAACTCGCATGTTACAGGCTGACAAGCTCCAGACCTTGGTCAAGGCTGCTGGTATTGACATTGAACCCATCTGGTTCTCCCTCTATGCCAAGGCCCTCGCTGGTCAAGACTTGAAGGAACTCGTCTTCAACGTCGGTGCTCCCGCTGCTGGTGCTGCTGCTGGTGGTGCCGCCGCTGCTGGTGGTGAGGCTGCCGCTGAGGAAGCCAAGGAAGAAGAGAAGAAGGAAGAAGCAAAGGAAGAGTCTGATGAAGACATGGGCTTCGGTAAGTCGCTCCTGTTTCGAAGGAGTATATTCAATGATCTAATACGTGAACATTTAGGTCTTTTCGACTAAACGAAAAATCCAACATTCTCTTTTGCCATGTAATAAAGCATCTCTCTTCTTTCGACCTGAGCAAAAAAACATGGATTCACCATCCTTATTTTGTTGTTGGCATGGTTACATACATTTATTGCTTGTAAAGAAGGCGTATTTATCTACAGTTGTCCTGCTCGTCTCAATTTCCGTCGTTCTTCGAGCTGCACAGGACTGTAAGCAAATGAATTGCAGTAGAAAACATAAGACTTACCCATTTTTTCTTACATTCGCGGTACTGCTGGAAAAAGTAATCGCACTTTGTCCTGTCGTAATTATTCTTGTCGAGACATTGCATACTCTGTTTCTCTTCCACTGCACATGGGTTCATGTACTTTGTAGTCTGCTTCTTTTTGAATTTCTCATTGAAGTCTGGCGGTGTAGAGAACTCGTCGAACTTTGGCTTGGGTGGAGGTGGTGGCGGTTTCGTGAGAGGCATTTTTTCAAAAAGAGAGAGGCGGTGCCCTGGGCGCGGTGGCTATTTGTTTTTGCAGATGATCCATTTAAGTTGCTCACTGCGACGGAGACGACCACCCTATTTTTCCTTGAAAGATGAGATATCGAATATCTCCAAGACTTACCACAGGTTTTAGCAAGCGTATGCTGTTGACGATGATAAATCAGCTAATCGTCTCACTGTAGTAGACGAAATAAGACCGGTCAGAGAGCTTGACTTTTGTCAGTCTCATGAAGGATTTCATTGCTCGCTTGAAATTATAATTAGAAATGTATGTGATTGCTGCCTGAATGAAGCCTATTCGATGCTTTCCCACCAGGCATATATATTAGATATTAGGGATTGAACCCCAAATACATGTACGACGATCACAAACATTACATAACAACGCAAAACGTTTCCTAAATGATTCCATAGAGTCTTGCAGAACCGAGGTGAGATGGCAAACATATAAGAGCGCTTGCAATTTTGATACGTATCAAAATGCAAACCAATGAAATATGCAGACTCTTTTTCCTCACTGCTATTACGTTGGTGCCTGACGATTCCAAACTCGGGTCCGTTTCACTAAGCTTTGCATGCAGGGCACAGTCGACAGTAGAAACTTTGTCAGAGTTTCATCCAGTATCTATGTTTGCAGATTGTGCAATTAAATATAAAAGGGGAAATCACTTTTATAACATCTAGCGTTTGTATGCTACAATAGACTCGCTTACAACATCGATGAACAGGAAGGAGGGTATGATACATGCTAAAGAAACACAGGAGAGTTCTACAGTGAGAGGATAATGCCAGCAGTTGCCGCAACTGCCAATGCGACCAAGTTGGCTTTGATTGGAACAGCAACAGGGGCATCTGACGTAGAAGTGCTGCCAACTCCATTCACGCTGCCGCCGACATTGTTGGCAGCTGCAAATCCTATCCTGTTTTCTCCCATATCAAAGACCAGGTAGGCACTTCGAAGCACAGAGTCACCGATCAAAAACATGTCAGATACAGAGCTGCCGCTGCTGCTCATCGGCGCAATACCGAGCATACACTGTGTAGCTTTCGAAAGGGTGAGAGCATCCAAAGGAATAACGAGCTCTGAAATTGGTACGCTGAGGGTCATCGGACTATCCGAGATGCTGCTGGATTGAGACATTTTTATCTCAAAAGAGGTGTTGGTGTTTGCAACGCTGCAGTCAACAATAAAGGCACTTGACTGGGTATCAAGCACAACGTCGCTTCCTGCAATAGCTTCAGCAACTTTAACAGCATACGAGGTGGGTAGATATGTCAGTGTCGTGCCAGTATCAATAATAAAGGGTGCCACTGAGTTCAGTTGGATGTCGACACCGCCGCTGGGTCCGCCTACGACTTGCACACCTTGTCCGTATACCATCCAGTAGTAGTAACCGGCGCTTGTACTGGAGCTGCCGCCCAGAAGCTGGTCAAGTGGGCTGCTAGATACTTCAAGTTGTGCCACGGGAAGATATTGAATGTCGCCAGTGTATTTGGAGCTGTCAGTTCCACCAAAGATAACTTCGCCGGCCCAACCCTCTTGGTCCGCGCTGTTCATGTAGACCGAGAAAATAGATTGTTGGATGACTTTCTGGCTAACTAGGTTGAAAACGAAGGGATTATAGGCTGCTTGGCCCGAGTTGGTACCAGCGGTCAACTTTGGATAGCCGAGACCGAGGATACCGTTAGCGACAGGGGAACCGGAGGAGGAACTTGTGTTGACAGATGGGGTATCAGAGCCGGTACCTCCGACGGTTGTGGTGGTCAGGATATCCTGGGTCGACGTTGCCAAGCCAAACTGTTGATTTTGCACTGATGCATTGGCTACAGTTACAGTATCTGTAACGTAGGTGCCATTCACACTACCGATACCATATTGGATTCCAAAAGTTTCACCAGTTGACTTGAAAGTAGACGACTGGTTACTATCAAAGCGAGTGTATGGACACTGGCTCGTTGGGCATTGCGTTGAAGGCACCCACAAGTCTGCACTGTTGGTTGTCGTCAGATATACAAAGCTTTATTTTTACTCCTTTTTATATCTTTTTTTTCTGTACCTTCCAGTATCCAGCGTCACTATGAAATTCTGGGCGGGCGTTCCAATACCAACTTGAACAAGGTATTGTGAACCCTCGTCATTGTACAGGGACGTATGGAAAGGGTCGCGCTTTTGCAAGTTACGGTGTCGTCGTGCTGTTAACATATCCGTTGTACGCTGTTTGCGCATGATAGGTAGTCGTAACAAATTGTCATTTTCTGGAGCGACTGGCGAGCCGATGGCTCCACCAGCAAGCGTCAGAAGCAGTAAGGAGCTGATGTACATTTGTTGTTTGTTCTTTCGAAAACGGGTAAAAGAAACGTACTAATTTGTCTATGGAGATGGAAAGATGCTCTAAAAATGGACTGAGACACAAACTTTCTATTTTAGGACCTGAAGCACTGATGTGGTGACAATTGCCAAGCATCCCAAGACGCTCATTGTATCTTAACAACCGCATCCTTTTCTTTCCCCCTGCCAACCCCCGAACCGAAATTGCCGCAACAGTTATAACTTTCTGCTTCCTTGGCAAACAGAAGATGATGCAGCAGCAAATTCTGCATGCAAATGTAGCAGAAAACACCACTTTAGGCAATGAACATAAAGCTGAATCCAGCTGCTTCGGTGCTGTAGAGATTTTTAGGACTAAATCGTTGCACGATGCTGTCATTTTTCTGCTTTCTTGTTGCGGTAACCATGCAATGTGATGATGCATTACAACCGATTTTCCAGCGGACATCACAATCGGAATTACGATTATTTAATAGGCTAGTAAACAAACACGAAGTTTCTATCTAAAAGAAATATAAGGTTGCAGACATTATAGTTACAAACAAGAGAGGCACGTTCAAAAGTAACGTGTAGCGGTTTGTGCCTGAAGAAGTGTTTTCTCCATTTCCTGCTGCCGAGGGGCTTCCTCCATTGTTAGAGCCAGCACCCACGGACGGAGAAGAACCCGAAGAAGTTTCTGTGAGAACAGCAGATGCTACGCCAACGCGTGCCTGACCCATATCGTGCACCATGTACAACGCGCGCAAAACAGACTCGCCAAGAACCCAGTTTACTGTGCCGACACGTAGGGAAATCGAGGCTGGCATAGGCGCGATGCCGAACCAGCAAGTAGTTGCTTGCTCCGGAGTCGTTGCGTCATAAGGGAGTACAAGTTGACGCATGGGTACTGTAATGTTTTGGGTATTTTGAGCGGCTGCAGCTGCAGATGCGAGCGAAGTGGCCATATGGAACTCGAGGACGTCAGAGGAAGATGCTAGTTTGCAGTCGACCCAGTAGATACCGTTGAGGGCATCGTACTGCGTGGTGCTTGCATTGTGAGTGAGTGACATAACAATATTATCTGCAAATTGTCTCGGCATATAGGTTAAAGTGGTGCCTGTATCCAGGATAAACTCTTGGAGTGTTTCAAACGGCATATTGAAGCCAGTCGATGTAGTCAAGCCCACACCGCCCACTGTCCAATGTAGATTTACGTTTTCTAGGTTCATACTTGGAATCGAGTAGCTCAGCACGGGCAGGTAGGTGAGTTGCCCTGTGTACTTTGAATTATCAATGCCGCCAAACGTGATCTCGCCAGAGTAGCCCAAGCTGAAGCGACTGTTCAGGTAAATCGAGAATACAGGCTCGGATATAACCGACTGGCTGACAAGATTGAATACCCAGGGCACGTCTTGCGGTATGCCGTTCACTTGATTGAGCCCAGGAAAAGCCAGACCCATGATACCGTTGCTGCTATCTTCAGCCGAAGAGCTGAGCAGATCGGCAGTTTGATTTGCTAATCCAACCATCTGGTTGTGCACCGTGAGTCCACCGATGACTACAGTCTCTGTGGCGTAGTTGCCTGTCACATCACCAATGCCGTATTGAATATCAAATGTTATACCCGTAGCATTGTATGATGAGGATGCTTTGGGATCATATCGCGTAAACGGACATGAAAACGCGGGACAGTCAGTGGAAGGAATCCAGAGCGTAGAACTGGCAAGAGAGAGAGAGAAAAAAAACATGCAAATCAATATTCCAGATCGAGAACACATCGAACTTGCCCGTTGCACTTTCCTCCAAAAAAAGGAGAATGTTACATACCTTCCTGTGTCGAGCGTGACATTAAATCTTTGCGCGGGTGTGCCAACGTCAATTTCAATTAGATATTCTCGACCCACAGCATTGTATAATTGCTCCGCACTTTGGCGCCTATCCACCTTGCCAATGGAACTTGTAAGTGTACCCGTATAACCTTTTGGGTTACGCAGCATCGGGACAGTAACGATGCTGCCTTTGCTCTGATTATTGTTTCCTGCTGCTTCCTCTGCAGCGGCATTGGTATGGACTACTGCCAACAAAGCAGCGGCAACCGCAGACAGTATACGCATGAGAAGAGTGATAAAGGAGAGTAAAGAAAAAAAAGAAAGGTTCGTGAAAAATACGGAAGAGGACCTGCTGATGAGATATAACGTTACGCGGAGGGAACACAGAGAATAGACTTGCACTTCGGACTTGTCTTTGTGTTGCCGTAACCACAAGAGACTCATTTTTTAATCGTCTTTTACCAGAAATCCTACTTCTCTAGCAATTGAGGTATCTAGCAGTTTCTCGGTCAGCTCAACGTTGGCTCCGAGGATGCCCTGATCTGACTCCTTGAGCTTGGCCTGGTTAAATGAGCTTCGTCGTCTTCGTGTAATAACCCAGACTAATTTGGGTACAAAGGGGCGCAGGTTGCGCACAATATCTTCACCGTCATCCAATTCCCATCCGCCTTCAACGTGTATTTGAGGTTCAATATGACGTATCATATGGATCTTTCCTTCTTCAGTCGAGCAATACAGAATCTTTCTAGCATCGATGCATCCCTTGCTCATCAAGCCCGCATTTGCCAAAAGGTTGTTGATTTGCGCACGTTCGTCTTCTGAAGTTATATGTACAATAAGATAAATATCGTAGATTTGTGTCAATTGTCCCAGCAAGGCTGTTGCGTTTTCCTGAAACGCATGGTTAGGCGACTCTACGTCTGATGAAGGGTTCCACAGCACGGTCTAAGTACCGGGAAAAGGCCAGTCAGCTCAGCTCAATTGATACATGCATCTATGCACTACTATCCGCTTACATTTTTAAGTGAGATCGTCATTTTCTTTTTAGTTTTTCTGCTTGAACCGGCTGCTGACATTACATTTCCTAGGAAACGAGAACCCCATCCTTCGTGATTGGATACTTGTCTCGGTGCAGTCGATGACTTTCATTTGTTTAAATAAGTATCGTTTTATACATTGGCGTCGCGTCGCACCCACCTCTGCTTGCTCCTGGTGCTGTATAGCAGCCCTATCACTCAAGTTACTGCTCGTCCGTCGAAGTCCAGAGCTGTTTGCAGAACGTTCTGACGTGGAAGAGCGTCTGGCGCATCCTGACGGAGGAAAGCGTCTGAACCAGTAGACTGCTAGGCCTACAATTGCGGCGGCGAGTGAGGAGTATCCTAGCAGACGAAGTATCCATCGAGGCAATAATCGTGAACGCTTTTCGACAATCGCCGACGTCATGATTTGTTTTAAACAGTGCAATTTATAATAACAAGCAACGACCGACTGTAAGGATTTTGAGACGGACGCTGGACGACGTCTTTCGGGTATAACGAAATAGTGGAGAAAGAAAAGGAGTTGTCTTGAATATTCACATGTCAAATGCACTATGAAAAGTATGGGACCAATCACGGGGAAGCCAGTAATGCGGAGGAATTTAACGAGGTTGCAAGACACATCATTGACAACTGTACACTGCAAGTTGATGATAAAGAGTCCACAGACAGTTGGAGGAAGTTGTATTGGCTGATTGGATATCCGACCTCTTGGCAACGTCAATCCACACAGGAACACACAAACAATTCAGAAAGACCATGATGATGTATATTTTTCTGCATTACCACAGACTAAGTGGCCCACATTTATGGTGGCTGTCTCCAGTATTGTCGTAAAACAGGCGGCCATCCTTTCCATGTACTTTTCTGTGAGGATCTTGATGGGTGCCTGTTGCACGACGACACTACAAAGGAACATTAGAAAACCTTACAAATGACGCATAAGCTTCTCAACAGCACGGATACCCTCATGCTGGTAGCTGTCGTACTGATTTAGGCTCACGGGCGCAGTGCGGATGGCAACTTGCAGCGTGTGTGTTAGAGGAGGAGCCAGTGATACTCTGTATATACTTCTTGAATGCTTCCGATCGCTCTTCACCTTTCAGCGCCGCTTCTTTCTTTAACTCCCTGTAATCTTAGCATGGCATGCTATGCTTGAGGACTTTCTTCGTCTTTTTGCCGTCCCAGTGCACAGTATTCTTGATAACGAGACTGAAAATTGCTTGTCAGTGAAATTCAATGGTTGTCGAGATATAGAACCTACCATATTGCATGTGGAAGGGTATAGGTGATGTCGTCCGGCGTCCTCAGATGAACTTTTGGTCTGTTAGATAATATCTTAATTATGTATAGACTTTACAAGTAAGGAAGCGTTGTAGAAATGCTTCACCTGTTTTGCTCTAGTTTGCTTTGGTTTCGATTGCATAGCAGAATGCGTCGTTCATGGTCTCCAATGTGTCAAATTGACGCTTTTCCACAGCTGTTTGCGGGGATGTCGATGGCGATGATACGGCGCGGTTCTCCTTCAGTTCGCCCAAAATTTTCCTTATCTCTCGACAAAGCTGGAGCATCTGCCGCTTTTGCTCTGTCCTTTTCGTTTCTATCCCAAATACCAGAGGATTAGTGTAACTTGTACCTGTCTCAATTCCCTTGTTGCATGATTGACAAGTCGCGCAGTCTCCAGATCGGCGACTTTTTGCAATACATGCATAATCGAAGCGTAATGCGAGTTTGTCGGTTTTTCTGCAAGGCCGCAAGGTCGCGCAAAGGAGAAGTAGTCGAGATCGTCGGTTTGCTATCTATACTGCTTTGGCAATGGTGTGGAAAGGAAGAAAAACTGGTTTCGTTGCTCTCAAGCGCCCTTTTACTGAAAGCTACACGAGCCCGTTGATTTCGAGGCTTCGGTGGAAGCATTTTTCCTTGAAATAAAGAGAGTCCACGCATGTCATAATGAACCTGAGTGATGCAGTGAACCATCGGAATTTCATATGTTCTTCCTGTGTTCAGCTTCACCTGTATAGTATGGGTCTGTCAACCTCTGGCATGGATGGAGTAAATATTCACCTGTTGAAAAATAACATCCAAAGATACGTAATAATACTATTAATCTGGATTCTTGATCGCTATATTATAGAAAGAAGGCCGAAAATGCGCCTTTTGATATGATCGAAAGCAAACAGTGCCTTGTCGTTGATGTTGAAAGCGCCATAAGTTTCCAGTAAAATAAGCTTCCTCCCATTCTATCGATGGATTCCACACCACCGGCGCTGTATGTGTCTGCTATCGAAATCGCTGAATGATTTCGATAAGGACGCGGTCACACAATGCCGAGAGGTTGGATGTCGCCTCGTAGACGTGGACTTCGTTTCTCCTATGGAGTAATGCATGTTCCGCGCCGGGTTCGAGAGTAGAAAAACGCCAAATCATCAGTTTTCTTATTCGAATAATATTCTTTTACATACGATCGATAGTCCTACGAATATAGATGCAGTGATATAAGTAAGCGCATATCGAGTCCAATCTGGCAAGGGACTCACTCCAGACGCGCTGCGCGCGAAAATTTCAAAAGCTGCGCGTCATCTCGTCTTTCGCGCTTCCTTTTCGCAGCACACAATGGCAGAGCAACTGACTCGAGGTGTTGTAAAACGAATTTACGATGACCAAGCGAACAAAGACACCGATCAGCCTATTGTTCAAATCCTCAACATAAAATCTGTCACTACCAATACAGGCACCCGTTTCAGGCATGTAAATGGCTCAAGATCTTTGCAACTTTAAACTAACTTTGGAAGCGCAGAGTGATCGTTTCCGATGGAGTGAACTTCATGCAAGGTACATAATGGTTAACTGGTGCTGCTCACTGTTACTAAAGACGGAATACGCAGCAATGCTCGCTTCGCAACACTCTGCACTCATCGAGAACAAGGAGTTGCAAAAATTCTCTATAGTTCGCCTAACAGAATATGTCTGCAATGCTGTCTCCGGTCGAAGGTAACTCGCTTCCAAACGTGTACGACAAAAACGAACTAACGTCAATGATATTGTAGAATATTGATCATTCTTCACTTTGATATCATCAAGGGGCAATATCCTGAGAAAATAGGCAATCCTACAACGCTCGAAAACGCTACGACTCCACAAGCAAACACGACTGGAGATGCACGCTCTTCTGCCCCGGCTACAACTACAAATCAACCTACTTCATCTTCTGGAACGTATTCACCAGCAATGCAACATCCTTCATCGGGTCTGGCTTCTGCATCTAGCTCGATCGGCGGTATGTAACGGCATCGATCCTTTCTGCTTACTGTATACTGATCTCTGTATAGATCATCAAAATATCTTTGCTATCAGAGGATTGAATCCTTACCAGAACAAGTACACTTACTTGCAGACACGAAAAAAATACAGGGTTTCTCATGTTTGTTGTTTATAGATGGACTATTCAAGCACGAGTGACACAAAAAAGTGAGATCAAGCATTGGCATAACAGTCGAGGTGACGGAAAGCTCTTTAGCGTAAATCTTTTGGATAAGTCTGTAAGTAATGGCAATTAGGTTCCCAATGTAATACGTGCTAAGTTTAATTCACAGGGCGAGATCAAAGGCACTGCATTCAACGATCAAGTTGATCGCCTATACAATATCCTGGAAGAGGGTAAAGTATACTACATTTCGAAAGCCCGTGTCACCATGGCCAGAAAGCAATTCTCCACTGTGGATCATGAATACGAGCTATCTTTCGACAATGGCACGGAGATACAAGTAGTAAGTGTCCTTTTTAAAATGCGAATCAGTGTAGTTGCTTACTGTTATTTCACAAGTGCCACGATGAGAGCTCTATCCCCCAAGTAAATTTTAACTTCGTCAAGGTTGCAGACGTGGATAAATACGAGAAGGGTGCCATGATTGGTATGGCTCTAGTCTATGGAGTGCTTGCAGCGTTTTTTCTTCTTTTGTTTAAACGGGATTGCTGTAGATCTTATTGGTATCGTCAAAGACGATAATGGCCTGCAAGAAATTATTACCAAGTCAACCGGTCGCCCTGTAAGTTGTGCGAAGGTGGTACTCAACAGCAAAACATGATATACTGATACGAATGATATATAAATTAGATCAAAAAACGAGAATTGCTTGTGGTAGATGATACGCAAAAGCAAATCCGTCTGACGTTGTGGGACAAATATGCCGAGGAATTCGATTCTTCTGATCATCCTGTTACCGCATTCAAGGGCCTCCGCGTCAACGATTTCGGTGGAAGATCTTTATCGCTGTCCGCTTCTGGGCTTATACGAGTCAACCCGGATATACCTGAATGCGCAAAATTGAAGCAGTGGTATAAATTGGCAGGCTCGAATGTCTCCTATAGCAGTTTCAGCAATCAGGGTAACGCCAACCTTGGTCACAAATCCAATACCAAAATCACTCTGGGCAAAGCCAAATCGGACGGCATGGGCACTTCTGATACGGTAAATGAGATGTGATCTCAGAATACAAGTATTAAAGCACTCACAAACATTGGTGTAGGCTGATTACTTTTCTGCGCGTGTTACAATCGCATATATCAAACCAGAGAATCCGGCCTACCCATCATGCCCTGATTGTAGAAAGAAGATAATGATGGAGGATCAGGGTTGGCGATGCGAGAAATGCAACAAGACGCTCGCTGAGCCCATGTACAGGTAAGCAGGAATAGGGGATGATTGACATGATAGAAGATATTGATTGTTTCGTTAGATATCTTCTCACAATGAGCATTGAAGATCACACCGCCCAAGTCTTTGTCCAAGCATTCGATGACATTGGTGCACAAATCCTTGGAACTTCAGCCAATGAACTCATGAATCTTCAGAATACGGATCCTGAAGCGTATACACGAGTGTTTGCCAATTCGCTCTTCAAGACATACAATGTGAAAATTCGCGCAAAAATGGAGACCTTCAATGAGAACACCCGCACAAAGTATCAGATGATTGAATGTACACCTATCAACTGGGTTGATGAGGGGCGAGAAATGGCCAATGCTATCCAGAAATACTTTTAGGCATGGAAAAAAGAATCTTGTACCTAACAAACAGAGAATAAAAAAAATCGTTGCACAAATCCAAATCCTGGGCTATTCGCCACTTTCCCTTCCTCATGGCATACCGTTCACCTTCATTTGAGCCCTGCCCTGTGCCCCCAAATAGTCTCTATGCGACGACTTCCATAACAACAGATGAACACGGAAGCAAAAAAGCAATGTCAGTAATGTCGGCTAGTACGAGCTTGCAGTATACAGGAGACGATGATGTCTCTGTACGATCAGCGCCATCGCTGCCAGAAACCGGGATACATATCTCAAGAAAAGACCTTGCAACCTCTTTGGAAGCCTACGATAATTTATTGAAAGCGGCTCAAGTTTATCGAGAACAAATGCTGCAGTTGGCAGGAGCGGCGGCTGGGTTCGGCTATGCACTGGAGCGCGTTGCACGAGGCAAAGGAGCTTCGGACGCAGGTATCCAACAAAGCTGACGTACACTGCACATTCGCCGACATCTTAGTTCTCATCATATGAAAAAGGGCAAGGACTACAGGCTGCGGCAGGATTGCAACTATTGATATCCAATCATCAACAAATTTTGGTATGTGAATGAAATTTACATTTAACTGCAATATAATACTTGCTAATTGGTAGAACTGCAGAGCGACATGTTTAGCAAAGCATTAGAAATTCCATTGAAGGAAAGCTTGGAGCATCACAGAAAGGCAGTGCAGGTAGAGAACAAAGAATGGAAAACGCAATTGCAAACGACAAAATCATTACCAAGCAGTTTGTAGCAAAGTCAAGAGAATTATGATCAAGCATTAAAAACGATGAGTAAAAAAATCCGAGAAACTGAAGCAAAGAATATGAGGAATGGGCGCAAGGGAAAAAGAGGTATGCTAATCCTCTAGGAGCTATGTGAAAACTTCCCTGATATTCCATGACTAGATATTCGGCAGTTTCGGAAAGCACTGCAAGACCTCACACAACAAGTTGATGAAGTGGATCGTATAAAGATGGATTATCATCGGCACATCCTGGATATGGAGCGCAAAAATCATCACCTGCTTCTATCTAAAGTAGCAACGGTGGTGCGCGCACAAATCGATATTTACGAGCGTATATCAAACAAGGGCTTAGCCGATCCTATGTTGGAGCAAGTTAGTAGTTCCCGTATATATATAGGTACATTACCGGGTCAAGATTCTAACAGAAGATTGGCACTTTACCCAGATGACGCATCAAAATCCTGATCCTTTTTGCGCATATCCGACAACCACTGACGAAACGACTGAAATCTTTACTGTTTTACCGCCTGTATCGCTCATTGACCCGCATCAAAGCTCTGCGTCTCCATTTGGAGGACACGATGAGATTTTCCCAGATTCACGCGCTGTGTCCCCGTTATTTGGCGACGCTGCGTCCTCGGCCGATGTCTTGGGTGGTTTTGCCGATTCTCAATTGTTCGTGACAGACGAAAGATTAAAACCGAGCCGGAGCGAAACATCCTTGTACAACATGTCCCAGAAAATGTGGAAAAAAGACCCCCTGGAGGAGGAGGAAGAGGAGGAAGTGGAGGATGAGCAACGATCTGTCTCGTCCCACGAGAAGGATCGGAAAGAGACGTCTGTTGGTGACAACCATGACAACCAATTACATCCAGAGGAACCAGAATGAATAAATCACAACCGCGTTTCGCCCCTTCTTTTCAGTACCTTATGTAATTGGTTACGATCCCTGAACAGGGTTTCCAGCTGAGAATTGTGAGAAAATATGAACCATGTTTTCGTTGCTCTCTTTTTCTTGTGGCACGGGCAGGGTCTTGCCAATTCCAGAGTATTGATCCAAAAATGGATTGATCCGGGTTCTCTTTCTTTTTTCTCATCGAGGCCATCTTCTTTTTTTCCCTTTCTTTTCTAATATACAATTTTTCCTTGTCCCTTTGATATGTCATTAAAAGAAAGGATCTTTGTCAACCCTTTCAAAGTAACGAAACACGGAGAGGATGAACAGGAGATCGACGAGAATGCCATCGATCCCAGCTCGCCAGCCCTTCGTCAACCTCCAGCTACCCGCGCCGAACTATGGTCATACTATCTCTACTACAATGGCGTGAGTCTTGGATCGTAATACCAAAGCATTTAACACGCTGCTCTGACAAAAGTTTTTTTCTGCCATCAGGATAATGGCTTCACTATGTTTAGTTACATGTAAGGTTCGCTGTTGCTGCTGCTGCTCAGCTATGCATCATCGTCTGACAACAAGAAAGTCCCAATATCCTGCAGTACCTTGCATATAAAGGTGGCTTCTATCCAAATACTCCGGATGTTAAAGGCTGTGACATCAATGATGCCTTGACCCCATGCTACATATCCTGGAACAATGGATCACTCCCTGTGTCAAGTATGGTCCTCTACGTCCAAGCAATTTCCTTTTCACTCCAGTTTTTATTGTTTACGACTTTTGGTGGACTGGCTGACTATGGTCGATGGAACCGTTGGATCCTGCTGCTTGCAACTATCATTGGATGTGCGTCACAGATTGTACCGATTGCACTAGTCAACGACGACGGATCGCACTGGGGTGCAATGATGGCTATTAACATCATAGCCCTGATCGCCTATGGCACATCTTTAGTCTTTTACGCTGCAGCTTTTCCCACCTTGAGCGATAACCTACCGGCAGTAAGATATGCGCGTGCAAACCCTCGGTTGAATGAAGATCAGAAGCAGGTAGAGGTGGAAAAATGGCGTAACCATGTTTCTGCCATCTCAACTTCCTTTTCCAATGTCGGCTTTTTTGTGATCACAGGTAAAATGTGCAACCAAATGACTTTATATTTTCCCAAATATAGCTGAATACATATATGCTTATTATTTTTGTCACTCTGCACATAGCTGTCTTGTTCGGCGCGTCTTATGCCCCTTGGCCTTACTATGACTTCCCTGAAGGCACTGAACCTATCCTTGGCAACGCTCCTATTTACAATTTCATTGCTACGGTTGTGTGTGGCGGATATTGGTTATTGTTTGCATTGCCGTACTTTGTCTTTGTACCAAGGGGCCGAACGGGCCCTCCTTTGCCTGAAGGGACCAATCATCTTACCGTGGGCTGGAAGTCTATATTCAAGGCACTCAAGTAAGTTTGGGTAGTATGTGAAAAGAGTGTCTCACAATCATAACGTGCGGTGCCAGGGAAATCCGAAAGCTACGCTATCTGTTTATCTACATTTTGTCCTATTTCATGTTCTCTGATGCAGTCAATACCACCAATCAAATGATATCCATCGTTCAGGGTCAGATTACAAGCTTCTCAGCCATGCAAGTCACCATGCTCAACTTTGCGTCGTCTATCACATCCATCATCGGCTGCCTTTTCTTCCTATGGATCTCGAAACAGTTCGGTATCAAGACCAAGCATAATCTACTAATTATTATCACGCTATCAACCGTTGTGCCCATTTGGGGCTGCTTTGGTATTGGATTGGATAATTTTGGTATCAAGGTAAAGTTTTGGAGTCTTGTGTCACATTGCAAGAGAATATCAAACTAAGAGATGTGTAATGTACAATAGACTGAATGGGAACTATGGGCTTTCTATGTATGGTCTGGATTATTCACTGCACCCATCTGGGCCTGGCAGCAGACTATGTTGGCTGAGCTTACTCCCAAGGGTCAAGAGAACCTCGTCTTTGGTTTATTTGGGGTCATCAATAAGGCTTCCTCGTGGATTGGTCCCGTCGTAATTGGTGCTATTACGGAACATACTTCCAACTTGTGGCATGGATGGCCATTTATAGCCGCTCTCTTTGTCATTGCTATTTTCATGATTGTATTCTTGGTTGACGTTGACAAGGCTAAAGTTGAGCACGCTGTATATGAGGCTGAGCTGGCTAGACGACGTGGGCTTGATCCCGAATCGCATGAAAAGTGCGAATTGCCCGAGGCTGCCCAAGTTGAAGAGGCCAAGACTCCATAAAATGATGGATCGACTCTTGGTTTTAACTGTTATGTTTACTTTCTTCCCTTTGTATCATCCTTAATATGTAGTCTCACAACCTACTCAGTAAATTATTTCTTTTTACCCCTTTTATATAACTAGCTATCTGCATCTATACTGCGGCTGTGAACAGTTGAAAATTTTCTGCAGATACTGTGTCCTCGTACGTACATACTTTTCCGTAATGAATTGACTAACTATATTAATTTCTCCCCTCAATATTTTCAACTTTGTCGAGGAACGGCCTATAAGTACCACTTGAAAATTGACCTCAACGGTTTTCACTTCTGGTTTGAGCTCATCAATTCGCTGGTGAATGTAGACTCCCTATCAACATCGTGCTGCAGGTTCCAAAGCTCGAGTCTACCTCTACAGAGAACTAGCTGGGCTCTTTCTGGATGCAGTATACCAGCCATCAGCATGCGCATATACTTGTTAGAAAGACAGGAAAGGTAATAATATAATGATGAATACAGAAAAGCAAAGTATCATTGGTAATTGTATACTTCAAGTGAAGTACATTAATTTTATGAAAATAGTTAAAAATGCACCATACATCGACGCAACTTGGAGCTTGACTGATCAACCGCATTACATGGGTCAAAGCTCTGAGGAAATACAGTCAATGAGTGAAAACATCCAATAACTTCTTGGCACCTTACAATATTTCGTGTACATCGTCCTCACAATGTAGCATATTCTTTTCAGCATATTCAACGACTTGCTTTTTGTACTGAAAGAAAAGTTTAGCGCATTCAGCGCTGCCATCTCGGGCATTGGGCCAATTTCAATTCCCTTCGTAGACGATAACAGAGGTCTTGCACCCGAAAGTTCAATGCACTGCAGATACATCAATACCCGTCTATACAAACATAAACATCATGTGCCATGTACCTGTTGATTCTCCTGTCGCATATCACTTTCAAGCAATTCAGTCAACATTTGTGTTCCCTAGATTGGAGACTTCAGAACTCATGTAAAATGCCATCAAGCAAAATGGTACCTCTGCAAAATCATCAAAAGACCGTTTTCTGGCAGTACTGTAAAACGTTTAGAACAAGGTGCTTTGTGTCGTATTCTAAGTATCCTTACTGCTGAATGTGTACCTCGGTTGCCATCCTGCTGATTCTAGAAGGTGCCTGGATTGCTGTACTACAACTTCTACAGCAGAACTGAGACAATCCACTGTAATCTACGACAATGAGCTATACTTAACAGATCTGAGACGATCCTATTCCACTAAGTCAGTGATGGTTTATGCGTTTCATAGTCCGTCTTCTCATGCTTCCCGACAGCTAGAGTCAGCTAGAGTATAAATAAGCGTAGTGCGAGATTAGTAGTTCAAGAGAGTAATTCAATCTTCTGAATACACTAACGTCTCACAGACTTATCGTCCCTTTTTCTTGTGTCAATTGCCTCACCCAAACTCTAC
>KK100080.1:39146-51111 GCA_000611695.1 Rhizomucor miehei CAU432
CGTATAGGCATACATGAAACAATGTCGGGGTATATGAGAGTGGATGTACATGCGGGAGTTATGATAAAAGGACGAAATCAGATATACATACATGAGGGTTGCTGATATATATATAAACTATAGAGGTAGGCATAGAAGAGCAGTTAGGTATAGGGAGGTACACGGCTATTAGGAACGCTTTCTCTTTTTCTGTGCGGTAAGGTTGCGGGTGGAGATGGTTGTTTGAAGGAAGGTATGAAGACTTCGTCTTTCAAGGCAATGTCAAGCTTTTCTTTCATGAGGGCTTTGAGCTGCCAGATGTTCGTAATTAAAGCCGTCATTTCTGCAGCGAATGACTCCTCAGACGCGGGATAAAAAGAGGTCCAAGACGAGAAAGACGGGCCACGTAGCCAGCTGGACAGTCCAAGAAGACATTTGTGAGATTCAGACCTATTTGTAGTATATGATATCAGTTTCCAATCCATTGTAGCAGTTAATATAGTGCTCTGTACCAGTGATAGTGAAATCAAAGGTCATCAACTCGTGAGTCTTCATTGGATGTGCCTCCGAAAGCTTGCACAGCGACACTTAAGGGAGCTTTCGTTCAGCTCTTTCGTCGTCTTGTTTTGGTGCGACCGGTTGGCCTCCGTGCAACCGTATTCTTGCGCAGCGTGTCTGAACAGCATATCGACCTTTGCGCCGCATACTTTTCGTTGCAAAGGTTCGATACCTGCAATGGACCGGTGTTTGTTCCGGCTGTCCGAGGAGTCATCACTCGCCAGCTCGCCACTAGATTTAATGTCATCTAAGTTTACAAGTCTCTCTACTACAGGGCAATCTGCTGCCGACTTACCTCCTCACGGAGAGCTTAGATTCATCGAAGCATTCTTCGATGAATCCCCAGACCCTATGAGGAAGATCACTCTCGCTATGGTCGTTGCTAGCGAAGTAGTTATGGACCAAAAGATTGATCCCCTTCATCAGGGCCTGGTACACCCAGTGTAGATCTGCTTCACGCCATGGATGTAAGGGCAGATGCTGCGCCACGGCAAATAGGCCATCCACTGTATGCTATTCATCATTTGCAATATTAGTCTTTGTGCGCTTTAAATCTGAAAAGGTCGGTCTTACTTTGTTCTTATACAGCTTCAGGTACTTTGCCATTTCTTGTGGCAAAGCTGGGAACTCTGGGGCGTTGTACTCCTTAATCTCCTGCAGCTCACTTTCCGTGAAGTATTTGATCCAGACAAGGTCGTCAGGATCAAAGATCAGGGGTTTATACGGTAATAAAAGGATTAGATTTTTTGTTGAGTTATGCGATATACTATTTAGCAGCTTACTATTCATACGAGCATTGGAGGGCATGCTCCTTCATTTTCTCCTCCAGGACAGTCCCCATCGACAACGCCCACGTTTCGGTCTTTTTCAGCCGGGAAAAATCCCTCGTATGTTATCTTTGTCCGTAGTGGACAAAGAAACCTCTGAGCTACTACTCGGTGCAGTGCTCGTTTTTGAGCTTGAGGAGCTCGAGCTCGAGCGACCTTCGGCATCGGCGTTCTCGCATGCGCTTTCGAACTTTCTGGTCAGTTCGAGCAAATTGACATCCTTGGGCAGCTGCAAATATGGAGAATTTCCAGGTCAGCGCTTGCAAATAGGTTTTGCGGGTGTTTATGTACCTTAAACTCAGGAACTTGTTTGCTGTGTTAAGCTTAGCGCGGATCGCGGGCCAGTCAACCTTGCTTTGCGCCTGCAGACATACAGGATTTTTCCAAATGATTTGCGTTGACTGAGGAGAATTTTGCGCCGCGCTGCATTCTTCGTTTGCATCATGCTGGATTGATTTGCGATGAAGGTATGATTTTTATTGACGACCGTGACGCTGCGCTCATCAAGCATGTCCGCTCTGGCCCAATCTAGATGTTAAGTACTTTATTCTAAGGAATGAAGAATGGGAGGGGCAAAGAAAATAAAAACCTCTTATATGCAAAAGAGTAAAATACGGAAGGGGAAAAGGGAATTGGCTCTGTGCGAAAGGGAACAAGGGAAGAGAAGGGGGATGACCAAACGGTCAGTGCCAAACAGAAAAGAACAACATTAAACAAAATTGGTGCTAGGTACCCAACCAGCGCAGAAAATCAATCCAGCATGACGCAAACGAAGAATGCAGCGCGGCGCAAAATTTCCTCAGTCAACGCAAATCATTTGGAAAAATCCTGTATATGGATAGAAAGAGAAAGTGAAAAGTAGGAATCTTGTGACATTAGGTGCATTGGTTTCTATGTAAAAACTTATATGCTGATTGATCGTTATTGTGATTGTTCTGTCTACTGTTATTGTCTAGCTACTCTTTTATACCTGTTCATTAACTTCAGCTGGATGAATTATATAGTACAGTTGTTATGTAATGCACTTGTATGATCCCATTGTCCTTATCAAAGGAGTGTTTTCGGATGAGTATTCATCCGTGATCTTTTACCAATTATCCTTTGGGGATTTTATCCTTTAGTCGTGAGGCGATATTGCTTCCGAATCAGAGATATTCGCAACCGTATGAATGTATGGGATGATTAGATTATCCATTGTTTTTTTTTATAAATTTATTCTTTCTGTGATTGTTATCCATTATGTACGTATACGACATGTCGTATTCCAATATAATTCCACATTGAAACAATTAGTCATCTCGGTTGCCATCCCGCTCTCTTCGGGCAATAGATCCAGGAACATGGGATTATGAGTTTATTCCATAATCCAGGAGGACCCGAGATAATATGTGATACTCCAATATGATTATCGTGTCGTATCCGCTAGTACTTCACGCTAGTCGTATCTGTCATTTCGTCATATTCAAGCTCTTCCATGTAATGCTCTAGTCATATCGACTTAGTACTAACACTAAAGACCTTATTTAAGTTCCCGCTCATCCAGCTTTCTCTAGGCCATGTCCTTAGTACGTATTCTAACACGTTAACTCTACCGTAGATCGTCATGACGGTCAGTATCCCATCCTAACGTCATTATGGGGAAAGTACAGACGACAAGCTATAAATATGGAGTAGTTTTTCAATTGCAATAAAGAACTTGTTTCAGTCTCACCGGATTTATTTTGTCCCTTTACTTTTTCTCTTTGCGATTGCTCATAGCGAACACACCTCAGATCTAAAATATTACCATCCTACGTTGCAGGAACGTATTATTAACTTCCACCCGTATTCCGTATGCATCCGATTAGAAAAAGCTATAAATAAGAGGCCGTACAAGAGCTGGATAGAATCATTCACGAATTCAACTTTGTCTGAATATATTTCCACGTTTCACCGATTTCTTGTCTCTTTTCACGATTCTTTGCCAAATACCATACGACATGGATAGTCGTTTGAATTTGTTCCTAAGGTTTTTACAAAGTTTACGAGCTAGTTTTTTCGCGGAGGAGCATGCAGGACTGTGCTGCATATGTAAGCGATCTTTCAATGTCAATCTTATGTACGTAATCTTTTGGGCCTGGGCAATGAATTTGCTCTTCGGCAACGTGGCAAGGAATGGGTTTTCGCAAGTTTTGCAGGACGAAACCTCTATGCTCGACTCTTGAATTAAACGAATTCAACAGACTTTGCAAAAAAAGGAGTGTCCATACTAAGCATCCGCAAAGAGTACTTTAAGGAGCTCAAGGAAAAGTTTACGAGACAAAAGCTCTGCGCAACGAAATGACTACGAACATCAACTATGCGATGTCACCCATAGATTATGTACGAACCACGTATCTCTCCTCAGGATTGCTCAATTCAACTTACCCTCAGCAGCCTCACGGATAATGTACAATCTCTTATGATAGCTTTTATGTTATGTTCTAAGACCAGCACCTATACCCTCAATGCAAAAGAACTACTTGTTTTGCGGCAGATCTACCACCAAGGCTCAATTGTTAAAAATTCTTGTCGAAGAAGTTTTTAGTACCTTGACGCAACGCGGAGGCATAGATCCGATGGATTTGACTTGTGTTTGCCTTCACCATCGACGACCTTCTCTAATGCATCCTTGTGGCTAGCGTACAAATGCTTAACTGGAAGCACAACATTTATGAGCAAGACTGATACCGCCTAGGCTTCTACCGTTGTCATCCTTGTCTATATCGATGCTCTACATGATCATAGCCTCGATCTAGGAATACTCAGTTTAAGAGTATTCGTTATAGGGATACCTTTGCCAAGCCCTATCATCGCTTTCACCCAGCAAAAATGGACAAAGTACACCTACGGTTGTCACTCGCTGTAATGATCACGTCGAGAGTGGACAGACGTGATCGCTGTACCGACAAGTCATTATAATTATGCGTTCTACTATCTGCAATGCCGTTGGTAGCATAGAAAGTGATCATCGAGTATACCGAAAATATCGCCATAGCGAGCACAAATTGTACTGGATTAAGGATCGCTTTTCGATTTCCAAAGAATTCTCTAAACGAACCCTCACTCTATATGAATGCAGGAGTCCGTGGATGAACTGGAGGAGAGGTTGATTTAGCTTTTGACGGAGACCTTGGATCAAACGCCTAACGCACTATCCGTAAGCGAAAAGGTGATAGTAGTTAGTCTAGTGATCGTTCCTTTCTTCTCTCCCTCCCTATCTTGCTCTCTGCAACGAGATAGTACTGCCTCATTACTATTGTTTTATTACTCACTTTTTATGGAGGTATAAGTCACATCCAACAGTAAGGCTTCCCGTGGCTGTCTTGCCTTCCAGGGCGGACTCTCTTAATGCCTAACGATGCCTCCTGTACTGTCTCGGTTGACGGCATATCCATGTCTTTTAAAGGTAAACACAATGAGCTTACTATTGTATCCAAGTATTCATTGCTATAATAGCTTGCCGTACCGAGAACTCTCGGACGTACTTCAATAATCAGTTCGCCTGTTGGATTTGAGCCGTTCACGAAGTATTCCGCGATCCAACGATCTATTAATTATGCGGCGTGGGGAAACAGGCAAGCATAAATTCCACGCAATCGTATGAAGCACATTGCGAAGTAACACTCTTTAAAGACAAGCTGTAGTTGAAAAAGCTTTTCGTCAACATGGAAGCAGTTGGTCGAAACCTGTAGCTTCTTTATGCCTCTTCACCGGCTGTGCCAAAATAGTTACGGTCTATCCTTCTCGGTTTCTCAAGATATGTTACTGTGAAGCCGGATACTCTTTTCCTTCGACTAGTCTTAATCAGTTGAGACCACAAAAAGCGCTCAAGAGTGACAGCCCTCGGTCATCCTTACTGAAAGATATATGGGACATTGTACGAGACGATCTGCTTTTAATGGCCTGCATCGTTTTAACTGCCGTTGCAGCAGCATTTTTTCATTTACAAATGCCTATTGTCACAGGAAAGCTCATAAACGTCATCTCAGCGGGTATACAGTCAGCGTCGACCTCTGGCCTTGGGCAGCTAAATAAACCGGCACTGCGGTTGTTTGCCCTCCTCAGTGGGCAAGGTAATGAAAGCTCATGGAGTATTAGTATCAGAAAGAAGAACTTCCATCTCAAACTTTGAATATTATAGGTATACTTACATTCGTACACATTGCCTTGGTATCCGTGTTCGGTGAGAACGTTGCAAAGCGTTTAAGAGCAAAGCTATTTGCGGCTATCGTCCGTCAGGATATGGCTTTTTTCGACACTCATCGCAGTGGTGAACTCGTGAGCAGACTGACTTCGGATGTTGCTGATTTCAAGGTATACATAATAAATTCTCTTGCAGTGGGGAGAGGAAGGATAATTGCTAATTTACGGACTTGGATAGCATACATTCAAACAACTAGTGACTCTCGGTTTGAAATCAATTACTCAAACGATGGGATCAGCTATCCATTTGTTCCGCATATCAACACCACTTACCTTGCTATTTGCAGCACTATGCCATTCCTGTATATATTACTCAACATCTACGGCGCGTATTTACGAAGATTGAGTCGATACAGCAAAGGCATCGAAGGGACCGCAAGTGGCGTTGCGGGTGAGGTAATGTCTGTACAAAGCAAAAGAAAGCAAGGTCCAAACTAAGAACTGCTATATAGGTGATTTCCAATATGCGCACAGTGCGAGCGTTTGCCGCAGAAGAAAAGGAACAAGATCATTATGATAGGGCATGTCAGACTCTTGCTATTGCCAACCAGCATCTAGGCTATCACATTGGATTATTTCAAGGTGAATTATCGAGAGAATACTTTTACGGCGTCGCTGCTAAAACTTGTCAAAGGTCTTACAAATATTTCCATCGGATGCATGTTCATGACCGTTCTGTACTATGGTGGATCGCTGGTCGTTCGAAACCAGCTTACAGGAGGAGATCTCGTATCGTAAGTTCTTTAAGAAAATGACACGATGTCTTTTGAAGAAGAACGGAAATATTTAAACTGTCAATTGCTTCCAGATATATGCTCGCGACACAAACAGCTCAGCAATCTTTAGGTGGGTCCATTCTTGTTAATGGACCAGTGACGATTTGCAACCTAACCTTTTGACTGTTCACTTCACTCTACAGTATCCTTGGGTGTACTCTTTGGTCAGACCATCAAAGCTGCAGCATCAGCTGCTCGTGTCTTTGAATTCATCCACACACAACCCGCAGTTCAGCTTAAAGGCGGTCATACACTGGAAAATGTACGCGGCGATATTTCATTTAGAAACATCAGCTTTAGCTATCCTTCCCGGCCAGATCATCAAGTATTGAATGATTTTAGTCTTGATGTTCCGCAGGGTACAACAGTAGCTCTGTGTGGACTATCTGGTAAGTAGCAACTTCAAGGATTTTTTTAGAGTGTTGAGAATAAGCTCATGTTTGATTTTTGTTAGGATCTGGTAAATCCACAGTGGCGTCATTGTTAGAACGATTCTACGAGCCAATTGAAGGCACTGTCTTTCTGGATGGACACGATCTATCGACATTGGATCCTTCATGGTTGAGACAGCACATTGGATTTATAAACCAAGGTAACTCATATCTAATGATTGGTATCGAATTGCAATGTTGGATAGTAATGTGGTAAATAAAATAGAGCCTGTTCTCTTTGCGACATCCATTCTTGAAAACATCCGATATGGTAGACCAGAGGCGACCATGGATGAAGTCCGAAAGGCCGCTAAACAGGCAAACGCCGATCAGTTTATTGAAAGTTTTCCTGAAAAATACGATACTATCGTCGGCGAGCGTGGTGCATCTTTGTCTGGCGGACAAAAACAACGGATCGCTATTGCCCGTGCAATTCTCAAAGATCCCCAGGTATTTTTGTAAACAGTAATGCAAGATCGCTTCGCCAATAACCTAACGTCTACTTTTGCCAATTTACAGCTACTTGTACTGGATGAAGCTACATCAGCGTTAGACAGCAAGTGTCCTATCTCGTGAAAGCTTGTATCGCACACCTAACATTTCAAATTTTTTTTCTCTGCAGCACATTCCGAAAAAGTGGTCCAGGATGCTCTGGATAAGGTCATGCGAGGTCGCACAGTGCTTGTTATTGCCCACAGACTGTCGACTATCAAAGCAGCAGATATAATTGTAGTAATGGGAAAAGTTCCAGGAAATATCCTTGAAATGGGTAATGGATGACAAGTTCAGCAAGGGTCAACCTTCAGCAAACTCTGACACGTCTTCTATTCTAGGCACTCATGACGAACTGATGGCCAAGAGAGGTGCTTATTATAAACTGCACAGCCAACTAGAGAACGAAGACTACATGTAAATTTGTCGAGAGATATGATCTACATATAGAATACTGTGCCTGTGCAAACCCAAAGCACTTGAGTGTAACGAATATGATGCAGCGAGATCTTTTAATGCCAAAGGTGAAATTAGAAAAAAGAAGGGTGTCTATGTGCTGTACATTGTTGTAAACTAGTGCTTCTTGGCATACTGCAACTTTTTCCTTTGCTTGAGCTTCTTTTCTGCTTCCTCTTCCATCTTTTGCTTCTTTCTCTGATATTCAGCCCTGTTCTCCGCGTCCTTCAATTTACGTTTCCTGTCCTTTTCGTTGCGCAGGGTGTTCAACTGTTGCATCAGAGTATAGATCTTCTTCTCTTCTGGTTCTAACAACACAGCTCTCTTGGCTTGGTAGGACTTTTTAGATGTTCGAGGCTTGAGGTCTTTTGGCTTAGACGCGAATGGTAATTCTGCTTGCAAAGCCTTTGGAATTTTGAGAGGGTTGAATCGCCTTACGGGTCGCTCGATAGGCTGAGAAAGATGTTATTAACCTGATACAACGTAAATCTTCAATGTATCCCCAAAAGCTCACCTTGTAAATAGAATCGATCTTTTGAGGTGCATGCATATTGAGTTCCTGACGGACTTGACCTGTCAAACGCATGCCTTGCCACTCGGTTTTAGTAGAGAGAAGCAAGGACGTGACTGGATTGTAATATTTGCGCGGCTTCACCGGATACCAAGCTCGCAGAAAGACAATATCTAAAAAAGCAGCACTGTCAGCAACTGCATATAAGCATAAAGATTTATGAAGGAGAACACTTACCACTCATGAGAATTTTGTCCTCAAATGTTGCACGGAAATGACCTTCTGGTTTCGGTAAAGCCTTCTTGACTTGGCCGCGGATGCCAGATACTGTGCGGATGGTAGCGCCTTCAAATTTGGCAATTTCAAGGGAGGATGTAAACATGTTTTTGATAAATGCAGTGTTCTTGAAGATCTTATATGGGGTTCCCGTCAGCTTGAGTTTTTTTACGATTTCTGCTGATTGACTGATATCAACCACGACGCCCGTGGCACTAATGCGGAATGTGGCCTACAGGTTCATCTCGTTAGGGCATGTATATGATGAATCGTTCGCGGTATCCATTACCTTTCTGTTGTCAGAAACGGATTGCACAGCACAAAAGCCGGTATTAGGAGTATGTACAGGACCGTAAAAGGTAGCCAGACAGTGCATGTGTTCCGGTGTATATTTGAGCATACGATTCCTTGTACCGTCACTCAACGAGTATATTGGGATACTTTGGAATCTGCGCCAGCCGATTGAAAAGATGAGCGGGTCGTTTGTCTTTAGAATCTTTGGGTGCCATCGATGACGTTTGAGCCGTACTTGGACAATGCCAAATTGATCTTCGGATGTCAAAAGACCTCCCACCAAGATTGGATACTTTGGATCAAAGTACTTGATAAACTCACATGGCATATCCTTGATGAGCAAGCGCACATATGTACCAGGTCGATAGCCTTCTACCATGGCACGGGTAGTTGGATCATCGTCTTCGAATTCTTCTCGGTTCATGTTCAGTTGCTTATCGATCTCAGCTTTGCGTTGCTCGTAAAAGTCCATCTTGGGCCCTTCTTCATCGTCGTATTCTTCCTCAAAGCGTTTTCTTAATTCTTCCTTTCGTTTTGCGATACGCGCGCGTTCAGCTTCAACAGATTCCTCCTCTTCTCCTTTGCCTTGCTCCTTTTCTTCGCCGTCTTGTTCCAGATCTTCAAAGTCACCGTAAACTTCGTCTTCCTCCTTTTGCTCTTGTCCATCCTCGCTCGGTCCGGTAATGAAGCGACTGCGGAGAGATTCAAGCGCCTGGCAATCCAAAAGTTAATACAAGCATTTTTCTAACAAGCAAACTGAAAAGGCCCCAAAGTGGAAAAGCCACTACCTCTTCATCATCCCATATTTCGAGTTCATTTTCCTTGAAAGTTTCACGAGCAGAATCGACCGGCTCAGCATTCTTTTCTGTACTCTCTTTTTTGAGCTTGAAAAACTCTTCGTCTTCATCGTCGTTGGTATGCTCTTCTTCGTCTGATTCGTTGCCTTGCTTTTCGTAGTTTCCGCTCGCGATATCTTCAGGAGAGAGACCAGAATCACCGTATATTAAATTCATCAAATTGACACGACGATGCTCAAAAAACATTTCGCTAGCCTTTTGTTTCAGGTTGGCTTTCCATCGCAATTCACCGGCGAGCTCTTCTTCTTCATCGTCATGCTTCATACGACCGTCAACGTTGATCATATCTTCATCATCATCGCCACCCAGGTCGCTGTCACTTTCTGCAAAGTGGAGTTCATTCTCGTGATCCTGGTCATCATCGTTGTCCTTTTCTCCTTTGCGCGGAATATTACGAGTGTCGAACTTGGAGAGTGCGTGTCCACGTACAGGAATGTGCTCATCATCTACAGCATCATCCTCTTCGTCTTCCATGTCATCATCATCCATATCTTCGTCTCCGTCCATATCTGCGTCCTCATCGTCGTCATCCTCATCGTCGTCATCTTCGTCGTCTTCATCCATGCCATCTGCGTCGTCAGCAGCAAAAACAGCACGTCTGCGGGTCTTGCCATCCTCATCTTGTTCCACCGACTCGATAACACCTAATTACGCCAATCGTTCAGTTAGCACTGGTTATCAAAGCGCAGCTCGGTAGAACCTCAGTTCGTTCACTTACCATCCATTACGTCTCCGGCTCTCATGGGCGCAGAGTTGGCAAAAATCCGCAACTCTGAATCTGCCAACTGAGCTGCGAGGGTATCTTTGACATCTTGCAGATCCATCACCATTCGTTCACCTGAACCGACAGGTCTCCGTTGCTTGTCACTTTGTTGCTGTTCGCTTTGTTCGCCTTCCGCTGAAGCAAGTGCAGACTTCTTTGTAAAGTGTCCAGGCACATTGATGTATACTGCGTCCTTGTCGTACATGACACCTCCGACGTCCGACATTGGCGCATAAATCAGCTTGTGCTTCTCATCTAATCTCTTTCGCTCCTTGTCTGGCAAAGGGCAAGGATCCGTCAAGACAGATATGTCGGCGAGCGTATGATCTCCGGCGCCCGGAATGTGGATGCGCATGTTGGGTTTCAGATTGGTGCCACGGAGGTAGCCATATAGCGTTACAGTGCGATCGCAATTCGGTCTGCTGTGTATTAACTCTGGATCTGTCAAGTCTTCCACACGGTCGGCAACGACGTAAGGGTGAGTATTGCGCCATATCAGTGGACGGAACTTCATGACGGAAATGAAGCGTGCCAAATTTTGGATTTCTCGATCAGGATAACGGTTGTTGAGCACTCCAGACAGATAGAACAGCTTTGCGCCCTGGTAAATTTCCGTCCAAAATCGATGCTTCAGTTTCTTTTTGGTAGTGCGAAGTGTCTTGTTGTTGCGGAATTTATCGAGATGCGTAAGCACACCCATAACTTTTGGAAAACCGTGCGCCTGAAGAATATTGAGGAATTCAAACGTTTCCATTTCAAAACCAAAGCTAGCATCCACTAAAAGAAGCACAAGATCTGCAATCTTCGCCACGTCGATCATCGAATTTAGGTCGTTGTTGCATTCGATAAATGTCAGTCGTCGCTTTTTACCGCTCACGACGGTAATCGGCCCCTTGATCTCACTTAAAGTATGCTTAGTGTACCGTCGAACAAGAGACTTGATCAAGGTCGATTTGCCAGTCTAGCAGAATAGTGTCAGTGACAATGGGCATAAATGTCGAGAAAAAGCATATGCATACTCCAGGCGGACCGACTACTGCAACGACGACAGGTGGAGGAGCAAGTGGTGTACGATCGACGAGAGGAACATGAAGTTTCTTTTCACCCAGATCAAAGTTGCGTCGCGCTGCTCTCTCAGCTTTGCCAGCGCTAGAGAATGTAAAAGCCTATCCAGTGATTATCGGCATTTAGATCAGGTTCCTGACTAGACTCTGCAAAGGTCCATCCATACCTTGGCATTCTGACCCTTTTGTTTGGTGCTACCTTGCTTCTTTTCCTTTTTACGCTCGGCCTTCTTGCCGGCTTTCGGTGCATTGTGGGCCTTGTGCGCTTTGTCTTCCATGGCAGCAATGGGAAGAAATGGCCTTAATTCATGAAAATCGTGACCGCCGAAACGTCTTCGCTAAGCCTACAAGTGACGTAGACGGAGAATCAATACAGCACTTCACCACCAATGATTTGTCATTCTGCCCAAGCTCCACTCCTTCTCGATCGGCTGTATCAAACGAAAGCTACTCAGAG